>OY829915.1:98300877-98510877 GCA_963691935.1 Nephrotoma guestfalica
AAGCTTCCCTGGGGTTCCTTGAAATTTAAAGGAATGACCCATATATATATATATATATATATATATATATATATATATATATATATATATATATATATATATATATATATATATATATATATATATATATATATATATATATATATATATATATATATATATATATATATATATATATATATATATATATATATATATATATATATATATATATATATTATATATATATATATATATATATATATATATATATATATATATATATATATATATATATATATATATATATATATATATATATATATATATATATATAACAGTTTTTTTCTGAACTAGCGGTTATTTTGAGTAAGCTAAGGGTTATGTCACTTTTGCGCACTGTCTTCGAAGATGGAGTTATCACCCGAAACGGGGTGATGTGATTTGGCCGCCTCGGAGTTGTGATTTGACGCCGCTGGACTATTATCTTTGGGGTGCCGTCAAAGATTAGTGTTACGCCGATAAACCAGCAACAATTGACGCTCTCAAGAACAATATTCGCATTGCCATTGAAGACATAAAGCCGCATACCATCGAAAATGTGCTCAGAAATTGGACCGACCGTATTGGGTATGTTAAGGCCAGCCGAGGCAGTCATATGAATGAAATAGTATTCCATAATTAATCGAAAGGATTGTTCTTTACAATGAATAAATTTGAAAAAATATTGAGAACTTTTTGTTTTATTGCATTTAAATAAAATTATTTGGCCCACCCTCTATATATAAAAGTATAATATGAAAATATATATATATACGAGTATACATGTATGTATATATATATATATATATATATATATATATATATATATATATGTATATATATATATATATATATATATATATATATATATATATATATATATATACATATAACGGGTGTTTTTTTAGGAGGTTTGTTTTTCCGATAGATGTCGTTTTATTTTATGACAGTTGTTTTGACAGCTCAAAGTGGCATTTCTACTCAGTATTGTTTGGCAAATCATTATGAATAGGTTAACTCCAGAACAACGTTTTCAAATCGTGGAAATTTATTTTCAAAATCAGTGTTCAATTAAAAATGTTTATAGAGCACTTCGTGAATTTTATGGTGCACATAATCGTCCGTCAGAGACCACCATAAAGAACGTAATTACCAAATTTCGGTCTACATTCACTCTTTTGGATGCCAAGCCACCGACAAGAATGAGAAGAGTTCGTACAGAAGAAAATATTGCTGTCGTTGAGGCCAGTGTCGAAGAAAACGACAATTTATCGATTCGTCGTCGTGCTCAGCAAATTGGACTTTGTCCATCGACTTTATGGAAAATTTTACGTAAAGATTTGGGTTTGGTGCCATACAAAATTCAATTGGTGCAAGAATTAAAGCCACACGACCATCGTTTGCGCCGTGAATTCAGTGATTGGTCGTTAAATCAATTGAACGAAGATCCATTTTTTTACCGTAAAATTCTCTTCAGTGATGAGGCGCATTTTTGGTTAAATGGATACGTCAACAAACAAAATTGTCGCATTTGGAGCAAAGATAATCCACACGCCGTTCTAGAATTACCAATGCATCCTGATAAATGTACTGTTTGGTGCGGTCTATGGGCTGGTGGGATCATCGGTCCATATTTTTTTAAAAATGAGGAAGGACGACGCGTTACCGTGAATGGAAATCGATACAGAACCATGTTAAATGAGTTTTTGTTGTCAAATCTTGAAGATATGGATATGAATGAAATGTGGTTTCAACAAGATGGTGCCACTTGCCATACAGCACGTGAAACAATCGACTTATTGAAAGAAACTTTCAACGACAACATTATTTCGAGAAATGGTCCGGTGAATTGGCCTCCGCGTTCGTGCGATTTGACGCCACTCGATTACTTTTTGTGGGGATACGTGAAGTCATTGGTTTATGTGGATAAACCTCAATCGATTGACGCTTTGGAAACCAATATTCAACGTGTCATTGCTGACATACGCCCTCAAATGCTTGAAAAAGTGCTGGAAAATTGGACCTCCAGAATGACATTTGTGAAAAATAGTCGTGGTAGCCATATGCCAGAAATTGTGTTTAAATGTTAAATGCCAAAAAATTATCTACCAAATAAAAAAAAATTTTGGTCATTTCATAATTTTATATGTGTTTTATTCAAAAAAAAAATCGGCAACCTCTTAAAAAAACACCCCGTATATATATATATATATATATATATATATATATATATATATATATATATATATATATATATATATATATATATATGTATATATATATATATATATATATATATATATATATATATACATATATATATATATATATATATATATATATATATATATATATATATATATATATATATATATATATATACATGTGTATAAATATTTATATATATATATATATATATATATATATATATATATATATATATATTAATATATATATATATATATATATATATATATATATATAAATATATATATATATATATATATATATATATATATATATATATATATATATATATATATATATATATATATATATATATAATATATTATAAATAATACTATAATATATATAATAGCTAAAGTATCTTACTCTGCCTTTCCTGAATTCCATCGAACCGTATTATAACTGGGTGTGCAAATCAGAAATTTATTATTCATATACATCAAAATTGTCGGAAAGATCCTTCTCTGTTTAATGTTACTTTGTGGTTATACCATTGAGCAGGATACAAGAGAGGTAAACTGAATTATATCTCACTCTATATGAATAATATTACTTACATTTTTCGATCAGTGTACATAAGTAATATTTTTGAACGAGATGCTTATATATCTTATTTTCCCTTTTTAATTTCATACACAGTTAAATACAAAGTTGTATATACTCGTGCCGAAACCAACACAAATATTTTCTACATGTAGATTACTTTCATGTGCATTCGAATGTTAGTTGTATATTTTGTAATCGTAAAATAGTTATCCTCCTTTACTGTGTGTGCGTTTATACTTGCGGAAGCGATTGAGGAAAAAATTCTGCAGTATCGTACGTAATGTATTAAAACAACAACAAAGTTAAAAATATTTCAACTCGAGTGTAGAATTAGTAGGCGGCATAAAGCATTTCACGAAATTTGATTGGTTTAGAGTGCAGAAGCGAGTGCGTAATTTTTTATTTCTGCAAGTATAAACGCACAGTTATGTGTTTACCGTATATAACCATTTCAACCAAATAAAACAGTAAAAAAAAAATATTTGTGGATTGTTGGTGCATTTCACAGGACTATGTACTATTGTATATAATAAAATTATTTCTTGTGTATAAAAGTTATATTTCTCTACGAAATGTACTAATTTCATTACCAATGTTTGTTTGCTTTTCATATATGCGTATGGTGATCGTTCTCTAAAAAAAATATTTTTTCGATCGATTTGTTTTTTTCGTGTTGTATTCGTATTCTTACTCGGATATACATATATAGTCCTATTCAGATCTTAAAAAAAATTTTTTTTGATTGTTCTGCGTAAATAGTAAATCTAAATAAAATAATAAATAACCATTCAAAATAATTATATTTCAGTTTTAATACACAAAACATTCAAAATGATTATGTATTTATGTTTTTCCCCTGATATCTGTTCTGGGGCCATGGCTCTCCTAACTCTTTCGCGGTTTGCTTATTTACGTCCTTACCTTTACGCCTGTATTGGCCAATTCGAGGATGTACGGATATAGGTCCGATTTAAGTTACCATCTGCACATTGCATAGCAAGATGGGTCGGCCCATGAGCTTTGCAATACGATAAGATGTGTTCCTTTTCATCAAAAATCGTAATTTGTTGATGAAAATTCCAGATTGACGGGTAGCTGTGTTACGCAATTATTCATGTCCTCAATTGCTTTTTTATACGCGAGTTGCATCTCCTTTATAAACTTTATTAATACTAAAATGATGATGATCATTCAAACATTATTAATACTAAAATGTTTTCCAATTCAATAGTTGTAAATAAAAGTTGTTTATGAAGAAAAATTCTTTCTGTAATATTTAAATGTGTTTCTTAATTTGTGCTTGTTGACTCATTTCAAGTATTGTATTATTGTGTTATAAAATCATAAAATTAGTGCAGGACCGAGAAATTCTCTTTTCTTCTAACTTTAAACAAACTTGTAATGTAAAATAAAACATAACAAAAAAATAACGTTTTAATTTTTAAAATCCTTTGATGCTCAAATTAGTAACATAAAGTTTTGCTTTTAGACTCATTTGGTGCTCTACTTAATTGTGATCAAAGTTATTCCTAGGAATAGCATATACTCGTATGTCGCCCTTTGCAGTAAATTTAATTCACATTCACAACGAAAAAAAATGATAATTTTGTAATTTTTCAACTTTAAAGTCATGTAGCGGCCAAACTAGATGCAGTGCAAATATGATTTATAGCTTGTTTAAAAGGCTGAACCTCTACCTTTCAAACTATATAAATAGTATTAAGATTTTGGTAGCTGCGCCCTCTAGCGATAAAAAGCCGTGCGCACATATATCTTGCCATAATTTCGAAAATAACGGTACTTTGAATTTTTTATTTATTTATTTGTTAACCATAAATATTCGCCTTTCCAACGTAGTAAAAACAAAAACGATATCTTTTACAGAACGGAAAATACAACATTTTATATATAAACACAATATTAAAAGTGCGAAAGCTGTTCAAACTGACATATCGAATAACGGGAATTTCAAATGTCAAAATGAAAAATAAAAATATACGTGTCTTCTTTTTTTATCAGAGCAACAATAAAAAAGAACAAAGATTTAAATTTAAGAAGGTCATTTTAAGCTTCCCTGGGGTTCCTTGAAATTTAAAGGAATGACCCATATATATATATATATATATATATATATATATATATATATATATATATATATATATATATATATATATATATATATATATATATATATATATATATATATATATATATATATATATATATATATATATATATATATATATATATATATATATATATATATATATATAACAGTTTTTTTCTGAACTAGCGGTTATTTTGAGTAAGCTAAGGGTTATGTCACTTTTGCGCACTGTCTTCGAAGATGGAGTTATCACCCGAAACGGGGTGATGTGATTTGGCCGCCTCGGAGTTGTGATTTGACGCCGCTGGACTATTATCTTTGGGGTGCCGTCAAAGATTAGTGTTACGCCGATAAACCAGCAACAATTGACGCTCTCAAGAACAATATTCGCATTGCCATTGAAGACATAAAGCCGCATACCATCGAAAATGTGCTCAGAAATTGGACCGACCGTATTGGGTATGTTAAGGCCAGCCGAGGCAGTCATATGAATGAAATAGTATTCCATAATTAATCGAAAGGATTGTTCTTTACAATGAATAAATTTGAAAAAATATTGAGAACTTTTTGTTTTATTGCATTTAAATAAAATTATTTGGCCCACCCTCTATATATAAAAGTATAATATGAAAATATATATATATACGAGTATACATGTATGTATATATATATATATATATATATATATATATATATATATATATATATATATATATATATATATATATATATATATATATATATATATATATATATATATATATATATATATATATATATATACATATAACGGGTGTTTTTTTAGGAGGTTTGTTTTTCCGATAGATGTCGTTTTATTTTATGACAGTTGTTTTGACAGCTCAAAGTGGCATTTCTACTCAGTATTGTTTGGCAAATCATTATGAATAGGTTAACTCCAGAACAACGTTTTCAAATCGTGGAAATTTATTTTCAAAATCAGTGTTCAATTAAAAATGTTTATAGAGCACTTCGTGAATTTTATGGTGCACATAATCGTCCGTCAGAGACCACCATAAAGAACGTAATTACCAAATTTCGGTCTACATTCACTCTTTTGGATGCCAAGCCACCGACAAGAATGAGAAGAGTTCGTACAGAAGAAAATATTGCTGTCGTTGAGGCCAGTGTCGAAGAAAACGACAATTTATCGATTCGTCGTCGTGCTCAGCAAATTGGACTTTGTCCATCGACTTTATGGAAAATTTTACGTAAAGATTTGGGTTTGGTGCCATACAAAATTCAATTGGTGCAAGAATTAAAGCCACACGACCATCGTTTGCGCCGTGAATTCAGTGATTGGTCGTTAAATCAATTGAACGAAGATCCATTTTTTTACCGTAAAATTCTCTTCAGTGATGAGGCGCATTTTTGGTTAAATGGATACGTCAACAAACAAAATTGTCGCATTTGGAGCAAAGATAATCCACACGCCGTTCTAGAATTACCAATGCATCCTGATAAATGTACTGTTTGGTGCGGTCTATGGGCTGGTGGGATCATCGGTCCATATTTTTTTAAAAATGAGGAAGGACGACGCGTTACCGTGAATGGAAATCGATACAGAACCATGTTAAATGAGTTTTTGTTGTCAAATCTTGAAGATATGGATATGAATGAAATGTGGTTTCAACAAGATGGTGCCACTTGCCATACAGCACGTGAAACAATCGACTTATTGAAAGAAACTTTCAACGACAACATTATTTCGAGAAATGGTCCGGTGAATTGGCCTCCGCGTTCGTGCGATTTGACGCCACTCGATTACTTTTTGTGGGGATACGTGAAGTCATTGGTTTATGTGGATAAACCTCAATCGATTGACGCTTTGGAAACCAATATTCAACGTGTCATTGCTGACATACGCCCTCAAATGCTTGAAAAAGTGCTGGAAAATTGGACCTCCAGAATGACATTTGTGAAAAATAGTCGTGGTAGCCATATGCCAGAAATTGTGTTTAAATGTTAAATGCCAAAAAATTATCTACCAAATAAAAAAAAATTTTGGTCATTTCATAATTTTATATGTGTTTTATTCAAAAAAAAAATCGGCAACCTCTTAAAAAAACACCCCGTATATATATATATATATATATATATATATATATATATATATATATATATATATATATATATATATATATATATATATATATATATATATATATATATATATATATATATATATATATATATATATATATATATATATATATATATATATATATATATATATATATATATATATATATATATATATATATATACATGTGTATAAATATTTATATATATATATATATATATATATATATATATATATATATATATATATTAATATATATATATATATATATATATATATATATATATATAAATATATATATATATATATATATATATATATATATATATATATATATATATATATATATATATATATAATATATTATAAATAATACTATAATATATATAATAGCTAAAGTATCTTACTCTGCCTTTCCTGAATTCCATCGAACCGTATTATAACTGGGTGTGCAAATCAGAAATTTATTATTCATATACATCAAAATTGTCGGAAAGATCCTTCTCTGTTTAATGTTACTTTGTGGTTATACCATTGAGCAGGATACAAGAGAGGTAAACTGAATTATATCTCACTCTATATGAATAATATTACTTACATTTTTCGATCAGTGTACATAAGTAATATTTTTGAACGAGATGCTTATATATCTTATTTTCCCTTTTTAATTTCATACACAGTTAAATACAAAGTTGTATATACTCGTGCCGAAACCAACACAAATATTTTCTACATGTAGATTACTTTCATGTGCATTCGAATGTTAGTTGTATATTTTGTAATCGTAAAATAGTTATCCTCCTTTACTGTGTGTGCGTTTATACTTGCGGAAGCGATTGAGGAAAAAATTCTGCAGTATCGTACGTAATGTATTAAAACAACAACAAAGTTAAAAATATTTCAACTCGAGTGTAGAATTAGTAGGCGGCATAAAGCATTTCACGAAATTTGATTGGTTTAGAGTGCAGAAGCGAGTGCGTAATTTTTTATTTCTGCAAGTATAAACGCACAGTTATGTGTTTACCGTATATAACCATTTCAACCAAATAAAACAGTAAAAAAAAAATATTTGTGGATTGTTGGTGCATTTCACAGGACTATGTACTATTGTATATAATAAAATTATTTCTTGTGTATAAAAGTTATATTTCTCTACGAAATGTACTAATTTCATTACCAATGTTTGTTTGCTTTTCATATATGCGTATGGTGATCGTTCTCTAAAAAAAATATTTTTTCGATCGATTTGTTTTTTTCGTGTTGTATTCGTATTCTTACTCGGATATACATATATAGTCCTATTCAGATCTTAAAAAAAATTTTTTTTGATTGTTCTGCGTAAATAGTAAATCTAAATAAAATAATAAATAACCATTCAAAATAATTATATTTCAGTTTTAATACACAAAACATTCAAAATGATTATGTATTTATGTTTTTCCCCTGATATCTGTTCTGGGGCCATGGCTCTCCTAACTCTTTCGCGGTTTGCTTATTTACGTCCTTACCTTTACGCCTGTATTGGCCAATTCGAGGATGTACGGATATAGGTCCGATTTAAGTTACCATCTGCACATTGCATAGCAAGATGGGTCGGCCCATGAGCTTTGCAATACGATAAGATGTGTTCCTTTTCATCAAAAATCGTAATTTGTTGATGAAAATTCCCTTTGCATCCTGCCTCTATCGGAATTCGAACCCGGTACCTCCCGATCCAAACGCCAAAGAATTAACCACTATGCCATTTGGTCGGTGTATTTATGTTATTACAATCATATTTCAAGTGAAAATTAATAGGTCTAAAAAAAATTGCACGCCTTTTGGAAACAATGACAACAATTTAATTTTGGTACGGACTAGGGTATTATATAATACAAACTTGATTTTCGGTACAAATAAAAAAATATTTTAATTAAACACAATTTAATTTATAAAGCCTAAGCTTTGTGTTTTAATTGATCTCAAAATTCCTATTCCATTTAAATACAAATACAACATAAAATGTACACAATAAACATGAATTATTAGACTTAATACATTACTGTGTATAAGCCATATTTTTTCTGCGCGAGAACTGTCAAAATTCCAGCGAGATTTGAATACTATACGTTTATTATTAATAAATCGAGCAACGTTTTACATGAATGAAATTAATATTTTGTTATAATATGATTAATTTTTGTTGTACAGCGATCATCCACTGAATAGGTTGTTTAAATATTGAACTTTAGATGACATCACCATTAAGAAAAAATATACAATTAGAATTATAACTAATTTCACGTTTTATTTGGATGAAATTTTACTTACACAATTGTGTTATTTGGATTCCAATGCTGCAAGTGGCAATGGTGCTGAAAGGGGTATTGTACTCAAAATGTCAAAAACGATGTTTAGCAAAAACCGGTTTTTGACCATTGTTACGACTTAATTTAGTTTGATTTCAGAAATGTCAACTGGATTCGACATTTAAGACAGTTTTTTCTTGCGGGTGTGCAGGTTCTGTACTTAATCAAACTATATCTTCCATTTCCAAATACGTAAAACGATGTATCTTTTAACTTCAACGGTTTATTTTCTTTAATAGTAAATTAAATTGTAAACTTTAAATTTGGACCTTGGTCCAAGCCACTTTTTAAATATCACTAAAAATTGGTAAATAATAATAAACGACAATTACTTGATTCGTTATAATTTGAAAAGGTGGACAGTACAATTTTAACTTAACTTTGTTTTCTTAGTTTAACTTACACACACACACACACACACACACACCGAGCTGAGCTTTGAGCTTTCTTGTCATAACGCCACTATCTGCACTAAACTTTGTATATCTATATGAAATGATTTCGTGTCGTGTAGTTCTTTTTTATAAGGCTTACCCAGTCGTAAAGTTCAGACGCAGAGAAAATTGTTAAGAAATAACAATCTATCGTGTACGAACCAACGAAAGGTACTTCACACTGTGTAACTCTTTGGTACAATTTTATCATCATCAAATTCAAAAAGAGATGTGTATTTTATTTATACACAAAGATGATGAAAGATGACACTTTGAACTATTTTTTTGCGCTCTAAAATGATATCATGCATAACATAGTGAAATGAAGAATGATGATGATGGTTATTAAATTAAAGAAACTTGTTGTTACGGCAGTATACTGTGATTACAAATATCACCTTTTATTATAATCATCACCAAGAAAGTGGGTGAATACGATTTTCTTTGTTTTTCTTATATAAAAGCTAGCTAGGTTTTATATTTTTGTTGTACAAATACTTAGGTCTCTTTGACAAATCATCTATAGCATTAAAATAAACTTTTTATATATGATACTAGAATAAGAGAATGGCGAACCAAAATTGAAAATTCCGTTTGAAGTTGAATTGATTTTTTTTGTATTCCATACAGTGTTTATAAGGATGTACATCATATTTATGTTATTTTTACAGATATCCGATGATGATCGTATGAGCTTAACAACTGCTGTTTCAGATGAAGATGATGGGGAAAGTGTCATGGCGTCTCCATATAAAGCAAAGACAACAGGAACCGCAGCTGCATCATTTAATTGTACCGGGGCCGTAAGAAAAGCTGGATTTTTATCAGTTAAAAAATGGTTGCTACGTAAAAAGCATCAAATTGAATTGGCCCGAAAACGTGGTTGGAAAGGTTATTGGGTATGCCTAAAAGGCACAACATTATTATTTTATCCGTGTGACTCGCGTGAAGGCCGTAGCGTAGAAGCGGCACCAAAACATTTAATTATTGTTGATGGTGCTATTATGCAACCGATACCCGAACATCCTAAACGTGACTACATATTTTGTTTGAGTACGGCGTTTGGTGATGCATATTTATTTCAAGCTCCATGTCAGGTACATAATTATAATGATTATTTTAATGAAAACATTGTTTGACTTCATTCAATTTTTCCGTTTTATTTATTCTTCTCATTTCAATAAAATATACACAACAACAACAAAAACCATATATAGGTTGAATTAGAAAACTGGGTCAATAGTATTCATAGTGCATGTGCTGCAGCTTTTGCCCGACATCGCGGTAAAACAGGCACCTTACACTTATTACAAGAGGAAATATTCCGCCTAGAAAAAGCCATCGAATCGGTAAGTCAAACATTTTCTTTGTAAAATAAAACAATAATGAGACTACGAAAATTAAATCACGCATATTGTTCGATAAATTATTTACAATGTATACGTACACGTAAATTTGCATTACTTGATTATTTCAGTGTGATTTTAATTTTAATCAAATCTAAGAAATTTCTATACGCGGAAAATTAAATAAAAATTAGAATAAATAAAGCAATAACAATAAAATTGTTAAATTTTCAATCAAAAGTTATAAGTTTTTCTTTCATATTCGAGTAACGAGCGTACTGCTTCCTTATACTACGTTTATTATGTGAATTTAGATGTGCTCGGAAATGTACAACAAAAAATCAGAGGTTGTCAAGACGTTAACATTTTATTTTCAGACAACGACATTTATGGATATTATAACGAAAATAGCGAATTGAGCATGATTGTCAACGTACATTTTCTGAAAATATTGATTTTCAATATAATTCAATTTGTTCACTCCTATGTTTGACACGTCTCTATAAACAATGGAATATTTAAAATCGAATCCAAAGTTTTGTATATATTTAAATTTGTTGACGTAATAAAATGCCAATCTAATAACAATTTCACATTTAATTTTTCATATAAATATAAGCTTATTCTAAAACTGATTGATTGATTGAACTGAGGACCAAGGACCAAGTACTAGACAATATGTACCGGATAACTGTTTACAGATAACAAGAGGGCATGATAGGAAAGATATTTTAGGACGGAACGACACCGATGCAGACACTTAGCAACCGCACGGCACAACACAATTCTAATCTACTAGAAGCAAGGCTATACGTTTAATGGTTAACAATTATTTCTTTAAATCAGGCCCTAATACAATAATATTATTATTTCACGTCCGTCTGAAGATTTCCTGAAATTGAATTCTAAATTAATACTTTTCGAATTCCTAAA
The DNA here is from genome assembly GCA_963691935.1 of Nephrotoma guestfalica. NCBI lineage: Eukaryota > Metazoa > Arthropoda > Insecta > Diptera > Tipulidae > Nephrotoma > Nephrotoma guestfalica. The sequence continues at coordinate 98,312,961 of OY829915.1, forward strand.
CATTATAAACCGTTAAAATTTAATCTTTCTGAAATTATTAATTAACTGAAATTAAAAAAATGCTTAAGCTCCAAAAATATTTACTATATAGTTTCAATTACAGGTCGAACTTACTAACAAAAGAAATGAATGTAATTAGTATACATGTTGTAGATGGAAAGATCCCCATCACCAATCATCGTGACATAATAATTTAATGATGAGCTTATTGCTACACCTGTAACTCGAAAATTTATAATGTACATTTAACATATTTAGTGCTGTATAAGGTAGCGGAAATTTGTCAGCAGAAAATAAGAGATTTCGCTACTCGCCACAAGTGGCAGCACCATCATACAAGAGAATTTATTTTGTTATAAATTACCAGCGGAAATGCTTTATTCATTTTGTATCTCTTTTTCACTAAATAAAACATCCCAGCGAAATAAAATATTAAAAGTGATCCTTAAAATGACAAATTGATAGATCACCGAAGTAAAGGAATTCGGTAAATGAAATCTTAAAATTTAACAATATTCCGTCTTTTCGCAATTCTTAAAGAATGACGATGAAATTTGGATAGTAGTATTAATCAGGGATTTTAAAGTAAGTTTTAAACAAAATTCTAAGATCTGTTCATGCTGCACTAAACTTGGAGATTTCATAACCAATCCTTTTGAAAATTTAAAAAATTTATTAATTTGTTTTCAGTTTTTGGCCAATATCTCAAAAACATCCATTAGTAACCAATACTTTCGGTTGTTTTTCTAATAGCTTAGGTCCTTCCGAGACTACAAGGAAAATTTGGGAAAAATTTATGGGTTAGAGTTTTACTATAATTTTTTGATTTTCTGAGGCCATATAAGTTATTTTCAGGTTTTGGCCAATACCTAAAAAACTTCCACTAGTAACCAGTTTTTTCGGTTGTTTTTCTAATACTTTAGGTCCTTCTGAGCTATAAGAAAAATTTGGGGAAAATTTGTTGATTAGAATTTTCACTATAATTTTTTGATTTTCTGCGACCAACTAAGTTATTTTCAGTTTTTGGCCAATATCTCAAAAACTTCCACTAATAACCAATACTTTCGGTTATTTTTTTAATAGCTTAGGTTATGCTGAGACTACAAAGAAAATTTGGGAAAAATGTATGCAATAAGAATTTTCACTATAATTTTTTGATTTTCTGCGACCACATAAGTTATTTTCAGTTAATGGCCAATATCTCAAAAACTTGGATTAGTAAGTAAAAAATACTTTCAGTGGTTTTTCTAATAGCTTAGGTTATGCTGAGACTACAAGGAAAATTTGGGAAAAATGTATGCATTAGAATTTTCACTATAATTTTTCGATTTTCTGCGGCCGTATAAGTTATTTTCGGTAGTTACTTTTGGTTGTTTTTCTAATAGCTTAGGTTATACTGAGACTACAAGGAAAATTTGGGGAAAATTTGTTGATTAAAATATTCACTATAATTTTTTGATTTTGTGCGGTCATATAAGTTATTTTCAATTTTCGCCAATATCTCAAAAACTTCCACTAGTAACCAATACTTTCGGTTGATTTTTTATGATCTAAGCTATTAGAAAAACAACCGAAAGTATTGGTTACTAGAGGAAGTTTTTGAGTTATTGATTGATTGATTGATTGATTGGACTGTAGGACCAAGTACAGGACAAGTGTCCCGGATAACACCGGGCCTATTCCTACAGCCTGTTTACACATAACAATAGGAAAGATAGGAAAGGTTTTTTTTGGGACAGAACGACCTGGTTTCAGACACCTAGCGATCGTACGGCACAACACAATTCTAATCTATTTCTAGTCTACTGGAGGAAGGATACAGGCTTAATATGTTTAATGGATATTGATGGTATTGGTCTTCAACAATTGCTTCTCTAAATCAGCAACCTGAGAATAAAATATTATTATTTCACGTACATCTGGAAATTTCCTGAAATTTAATTCTGCATTAATAATTTCCGGCTTCCTAAACAAAACTGATTGATTGAATCGGCCCGGTTACAGACATCTAGATAAAGTCAATAGTTAGTAACACAATGACAACACAATTCTAATCTACACAATCAACAATTAATATTTCAAAGAAATATTATTTCACAAGCATCTGTAGCTTTCCTGAAATTAAATTGTAAATTAATATTTTCCGGCTTCCTAAACAAAATTGATTGATTGAATCGGTCCGGTTACATACACCTTGATAAAGTCGACAGTTAGTAACACAATGACAATATAATTCTAATCCACACCATCAGCAATAATTTTAAAAATACAAAGAAATATTATTTCACAAGTATTTGCAGGTTTCCCGAAATCCAACACCAAATTAACACGTTCCTGCCACCTAAATCATACAAAAATTAATCAATTTAATTCTCTTCTCCTGCAACTCCACAACCCACAACAGAACTTCCTGAAACCACACTTAATTGATTATTCAGGACAATATACGATATAATAAAATTATACTTGAATAAAATAAATGTAAAGTAATGACTAGTATTAACTAAATTAATTTGGTTCTCGCAAAACAAACAAAACAAGTCGAATCCAAATATTGTAGTATCAAAGCAGGAAAGGCACGCACGGCCTTCCTAACTTCCAAGTCTGTTGATTCGATGGAATTATTTATAAAAAAAAACACTTCCGAAAGTCACCCGTCCCTGCTATCCATAATCTAATACAAATATGTTTATTTCCAAAAATGGAAAATGACCAAACGAAAACTGGTTCCAAAAACAGCCATTCCGAAATCTGCAAGGCACTGTACCAACAATGAAAGTTTTTCACAGCTTCAGAATTCCCAACACCCACACAAATTCAACCAAAATTAAATAAAATTACCAAAGCAATCAGGAATCTGTAAGATGACAGAATTAATAATAAGTAGCTAGTACATCTGTACGATCCATGACAATCAAACAACCCGATTAATTGTTAAATGCTTTAATTTTAAAATAAATAAATCAGAAAATATTAAAATAAGATATCAAAAATTAATCTACGACAGTTAACCATTGTAACAGCATCAAACAAATTACGAAACATATAATCGACATACATCGATAATCACTCATCCAACCCAGAACAAGCTAACCAAAACCTTTACAGTCTTCCAAATAACCTACAAAACAATTTAACTAAAAAGCGCATGATCTCGAAAAACTATCCAAATACAGCAAATCTGACTGCATTTCAAATTCACTCTGCAGCCTCCAAGCCACTTGCAATTCCAAAAACTCGAACATTCGCCGAAATAGCAAAGCCAAACCAACAATTCAAAATCAATCACAGTCGCCCACCTACACATGTCCCAAACTAGAGCTCCAAAATTCGTTAAGTTATTACTATCACGCTCAAAACAAGACCAATAAGAAAATTAACAATTTCAATTCCAATTTTACACCAAAACCCAAAATTCAAATTAACAAGCATTATTAATTTATATTTCTACAAGAATCTATATAATGAATGAGGCAAAAATCAAACAATCCGACTCTCTCTCACCAACATCCGTATCCCGATGAAACCCCACCAATCTGACAACACTCCAATCACCATCTAGAACAATCGGAAATGATCAAAACAAAGACTGGAAGCACATACGCATTTGCCACTTCATCCCCATTATAGTGAGCATCCCCAACAAAGAAAGGCAGTTTCACTCAACCAAAGCTCACTCTTCACCCCAACCCACCCCCCCAACCAAAAGCCTCACCACATCCACTCAAAAGTCGAAAACAAAACGAATCAATAACCAAACAATAAGTTTCACACAAAACTGCTTTATGAAATCGAAGAAACCACCCACCGGCACATTCTATGTAAGAAAAATTGTACCGACCACAAATCAATTGAGAAAAACATCTTGCCTACAACAAAAGACATCGCACTAGGCATCGGATTAGTCAAAACGAGACTCCACTCCGTATCACCAGCACTCCACAGCGCCAATGCCCCCAGTACAAACACTACTCCAGCACAGGTCAGCGCAAACAACGTTAAACCGGCCACGACTCCACGACCCAAACCGGGCCAACACTAAAAAATTACAGAACCCAACTCACAGTCTCCAAACCCAAAAAGATGCCTACAGAGTCCCCGAAACACTATATTTCCATATGAATTACGAGAACACACCACCAGCACCACAACAAAGACCGCTCCCGAACCAAACGAGATCCACCACTGTGAACAATCACAACTGTACCAAGAACCCAACTAGGCCGCGACACGCACCCCACCCACCCTGCCACTGCCACAACCACCTGCTTCCAATCAGCTCCCAATATAGGCGATCTAGCCTGTATAAAGCAAGAAGATTGTAAAAATACATAGACAAAAACATAAACAAAATACACAATGACGAATTCCAACGCCCTGCCACCTGCCAGCCCCAATGTTGGTTGCAAAACCACACCAACCTGACACAGAACAAGATATCAATCTCCAAAACCAAAAATATATCCATCCCCCCGATTTACACGACACCCCTTACACGACCTTGTCGTACCAATGGTTGAAAAAAACACAAGAAAACAATTTATATTTTAAGGCCCCTATCCATTTCCAATTTATACTAACTATATATTCCACTCCAAAATAAATGAATTACCAAAAACCAAACGATAATTCAAGAATTCCACTGTACTTCCTCGATTTATACAGGTGTTCACACAAAAATCCTACCTTCGGCCTTACACGGTCCTCCACGGAACCAATCCACCGTGTAAATCGGAGGATGGGCGCACATGAACGAATGAATCCATCCGTCAAGGAGAGAACAAACAATACTGAACAAACCACGATCACGCCTGTTCAGCCTTTATTCAACCCCGTCACAATCCCCTCAAAATCCCGCTCTATGCATTCTACCCTTCCATTTCCTGTTCACTTCTTTTCCAGTTAAAACCCGGAAGGAACAAATTATAAAACACTAAAGCACGATCACGACAATCCATTCTCAGTTCTCACTCAGCAAACAAGCCCAAAAACAAAAACCAGAAATGCGTGCATTTCATATATATATATATATATATATATATATATATATATATATATATATATATATATATATATATATATATATATATATATATATATATATATATATATATATATATATATATATATATATATATATATATATATATATATATGTAATATATATATATATATATATATATATATATATATATTTATATCCAAAACACACAAATGAAGCATTTTATTTAACGCTCCTCTCCCAACACTTTCGCGCAAATGACCGCTTCGGAAAAATATGTATTAAAACGATGAAAAAAATGAAAAACACTGATCCCAGGCATCCATTTGAATCAAAAAAGTCATACATACCGAAGATTCACACACATTGCGCATGCTGCGCCCAAGCAGTGGCATCAAAATACATATAAACGAAAATTGTTATGTACATACTCCACACCACCACAAGCGCACCGCACACAGGCCAACACAAATACACAATACGTACAACTACTCACTTCACTTACCAAATTCACTCAAATTATTATTGAAATTACTATTTATTCAACCTATCAACACTATACCAACACTACTTACTTACTAGTTAACCAAAATATATTTAAAATAAACTACCTATTTACAACACGAACAAAAACACGCCCCCTTACCCCTACGACGGTCAATCGCCGACCACTAGTGGAAGTTTTTGAGTTATTGGATAAAAACTGAAAATAACTTAAAAGGCCGCAGAAAATCAAAAAGTTATAGTGAAAATTCTGATTTACAAATTTTCTCCAAACTTGCCTCGTAGTCACAGTATGATCTAAGCTATTAGAAAAACAACCGAAAGTATTGATTACTAGTGGAAGTTTTTGAGATATTGGTCAAAAACTGAAAATAACTTATTTGACCAAATGGCACAGTGGTTAAAGCTTTGGCGTTTGGATCGGGAGGTACCGGGTTCGAATCCCGATAGGGGCAGGATGCAAAAGGAAATTTTCATCAACAGATTGTAATCTGTGATTAAAAGGAACACAACTACGACCCCCTATCGGCGTGCAAAACTCATGGGCCGACCCATCTTCCTTGTCCTGAACTATAGGCTGGCATGGAGCTATGCAATGCGCAGATGGTAACTTAAATCGGTCCTATAGCCGTACGTCTTATATTTGGCAAGGATGCGTGAAGTAAGACGGGAAAATCAACCGCGAAAGAGCAGGGAGTGCTTCGGCCCCAGAAAATATTGCATGGATTAAAAAAAAAAAAAAAAATAAAAAATAAAAAACTTATTTGACCGCAGAAAACCAAAAAATTATAGTTGAAATGCTAATCAACAAATTTCCCCAAATATTCCTCGTAGTCTCAGTTTGACCTTATCTATTAGAAAAATAACCGAAAGTATTGGTTACTAGTGGAAGTTTTTGAGATATTGACCAAAAACTGAAAATAACTTATATAGCCGCAGAAAACCAAAAAATTATAGTGAAAATTCTAATGCATAAATTTCTCCCAAATTTTCCTTGTAGTCTCAGCATAACCTAAGCTATTAGAAAAATAACCGAAAGTATTGGTTATTAGTGGAAGTTTTTGAGATATTGGCCAAAAACTGAAAATAACTTATAGGGCCGCAGAAAACCAACAAATTATAGTGAAAGTTCTAATCAATAAATTATCACCAAATTTTCCTCGTAGTCTCAGTATGACCTAAGCAATTAGAAAAATAACCGAAAGTATTGGTTACTTGTGAAATTTTTTGAGATATTGGCCAAAAACTGAAAATAACTTATATGGCCTCAGAAAATCAAAATATTATAGTGAAGATTCTAATCAACAAATTTTCTTTGTAGTCTCAGTATAATCTAAGCTATTAGAAAAACTACCGAAAGTATTGGTTACTAGTGGAAGTTGTTGAGATATTGGCCAAAAACTAAAAATAACTTATATGGCCCCAGAAAGTCAAAAAATTATAGTAAAATTCTAATCAACAAATTTTCCTTGTAGTCTCAGTATGACCTAAGCTATTAGAAAAACAACCGAAAGTATTGATTACTAGTGGAAGTTTTTGATATATTGATCAAAAACTGAAAATAAATTAATAAAATATTTTAAATTTTCAAAAGGATTGGTTATGAAATGGCTAAGTTTTGCCGGCGGAAAGACGGAATATTGTTAAATTTCAAAATTTCATTTACTGAGTTCCTTTACTTCGGAGATCGATCAATTTGTCATTTTAAGGATCACTTTTAATATTTTATTCCGCTGGGATGTTTTATTTCGTGAAAAAAGAGATACAAAATGAATAAAAAATATCCGCTGGTAATTATTTATAAAACAAAATATATTATCTTTTGTGATGGTGCTGCCACTTGTGGCGAGTAGCGTAATCTCTCATTTTCCGCTGACAAATTTCCGCTATCTTATACGACATCCCCTCGACCCTGATTTTTTTCATTATAAGTATTTTATTCTAAGTTGTACCGCTTCCGATATAAAAGCCTTGCATTTATTAAAAAAGTCACCCTGTATATACATAGGTGGAAAGTCGCTTGAAAGGTCTTGAAACAATAAAGAGGTTTGCAAATGTTTACAAAGTTAATGACGTTGCATATATTTTGTAGGATGGCGCAAAAGGTACTTATATTATTAACAAAGTTTTTCCTTACATGCAGTGCCAAATATCAATCGAATCAGAACAGTTTTAGTTTTCCGTCCCAGTGTGCATCTTGAAAAAAGTTTAAAACTAGTTTGATTTTCCCAATGAAAAAAGCCAAATTTTTACAAAATTACAAATTTTAAAAAGTTGATGTAAACTAGCTGATGGTTTTCATATTTTCCTGAGTCGTTTTGCGATTAATTTCCTTAGTGAATATCATCATCAGACCGATGTCCTGATTACCGTGTGGTTTGAGAACTTTTAGCATTGAATTATCAAGATTTTTTTTAGTAGGCAATATTCTAAATCAATAAATATATAATTAAACCGTCAAAATATAGTAATTATTTGTGAACGGAATCCAAAAGCAATATACACACAACAAAATAATCTAAGCATTTGTACATTGTGAATTTTGGAAAACGTAGAAATCGAAAAATATTGTTAAAACCCAAAACCCATATATTTTAATTCATTTTTTAAAGTACTTTTTCACGAATAATTTTAAGGTTATGTGAGATACATATCAAATTTTATGGTTTTGTTGCAATATTACACATTACTTAGCATTAATGCGCGTGAACATACTTCTACGGTGACTTATCTTTTTCTGTATGTTAAGAATAAAATTTAAACTATCAAATATTATAAAAAAAATTTTTAGGAAGCCCCCTCAAATGTTATACGGTAAACCAAATCTTATATATTACAATTTTGTAGAAACCATAACTCAAACAGAATAAGGGTATTCCCAAATTATTCCTAAAGTGTAAAGCACTTGGGAGCCAACTTGATTATTTATTACGCTTGTAGTTTTCTTTCACCAAATAGAAAAAAACTCATTGTTTGTAATTGTATTATTGTATCAACTTATATATGTATGTAGATATTGACTAACCATATATTATAGATTAGACATTTTATCTCACAACTTGTATGCTGTTCTCGAGATCTTAGAGCATTTTGATGAAAAAAACAGATTTATGTACATATATCCAGAATGTGAAACTAATATTGTATTTAGATCGCAAGGTAGTAGGGCAATTCTTTTAAAATCGATCAATAAAAAAACCAAAACCACTTCTATTATATTAAAAAGTTTGGATTGTATAATATGAGAAGTGGTCTTTATACGAAGATATTGAAATTGAAAATATGCCACCATTTCCATTCATACCTAACACTTTGTAGAAGTTATAAAATCGGGTTTTTGTTATATTCTGCGGCAAAAATTGTGTCATAAATATTATTACATCAAAGGAATATATCGTGTAATCTAAACCGAATACATTTTGTTTGACTAGGAGACGAACTTCAATGCAACACATCCACCAAAAGTTGGTTAATTTCTCGTATGTATGGTCATTCTTAGCTTTCAACAGCAGAATATTACTAATAAAAAACAAAACAATTTTAACATCCAACTATTCATTTCAAGACTACTAATCCAACTAGCTAAAAAGATCGTTTCAAATGAAGTTTAAAATTTGAAATTAAATCTGCATTTCTCACAATATAAATGGTTTTGAATTACCTATGATTGAAAAAGCTTTCAATTTGTGAAGTTTAGACAAGTATAACAGAAGCTAAATCAAACAAATTAACAACGAAATCTAAATTATTATAAAATTCAACCAAATATGATGATTGAAGTTGAAATCTCTTTTCACTGTTCATCATTGAATGTTGAATGTATTTCATTATAAACCCCTTAATTTTTGCTGGACCAAAAGCTTTCAATGAATTATATATTATAAAACAAAGTATACTGTCTTGATTTATTATTAATAAATGTTATGTATATGCTATTATTTTCTTCATAATTTGTACAATGAGAATTTCGGCATTCGTTAAAATAAAATGGGGTCATACGAGTACATATACAATTAATTTAGTTTATCTCTGGTTAGTTCTCATGTCTCGAAAATATAAATTTGTTGTAAAAAGTTTGCTTATTTATTATACCTATATTGTGCTCGGGAAAATCACTACCAAAGCAAGGCTCGTCAATACGCAATCGAACTCCGCGCACGAAACACGCTCGGGCAAAACTGTCAAGTAGTTGACAACATTTTTAGATAAACTATTCCAAAATACAATTTATAAAAACATATTCTGTAATGTTTATGTTCGCAACCTGTGTATAAATATATTTTTTATAAGCTGAATAATTAACAATAAATTTAAATTATTAGTATATTATGTTTATAAAATCTTTTTAGAAAAGTCCGTTTTAAAATTTATGTCCAATGTCGTTTCCATAAGTGCATTTTTGAACTTCACCACCAAATATATGGCTATTAGTAAAACATAATCAATCGGATCACTTGCCGGACTGGAGTGATCGAATAGAAATTAAAAGAATTATAACATTTATTATATGCACTTCGAAAATGTGTATAATAAAGGGTGGTTAAATTTTAAGGGCCGATGTTCATTTTGAATAAAACACAAATTATTTAGGAAATCATTGTCAATTCTTTTTATTATGATAATATGGTATGGTTCAATTATATATGGAACAAAATATCGGCCAATCGCGACCTCGGCGGCACATCTCCACCCGATGGTCCAAATTTTCGATGACGCAGAAATATACACACGTGCAAATGAAAGTCAAGACCAACGCAACGAACACCTTTGAACTAATGCATTGAGACAAAAACAGGCGAGTCAACGAGCCACCGACACACACAGAGCACATGAACGACAGCGCCTGCAAGTACATCGCGCATTGACACGTGCATCACTTGCCCGCCTTGTGTTAAAATATGAATCGGACATCGACTATTCATAACATTTACAAATTGTCATCGGCGCTATAGACAAAAATTGCCAACACTAAATGCATTCAAATACAAAGATGAATCGGCCGGTTTCTGCGGCGTGTCTGGAAAAGTTGTACTGCCACCATTGAATTGGTCGCAATTTTGAACCAACGTTTAAAATTCAGGGTCAAGTGTATCATCAAATTGATTATTTAATCTCAATGCTTGTTGCAGGTTTCAAACTCTTTCAAATCAATATTGTTCGATATAGTCTTTCAAAATATAATTATATTGTTTTACTGCGGGATAACTTCGTCCTGAAAATTAAAGGGTAGCGTGGAGCAGCCTGTGTGGAAACTCCAGAAAGAAACTGTGAATTTGTGTGGGTGCTCCCACAAGCTAAACTTATCGCCAAAATTTGATTTTAATAAGTCGATGGTTGCGGTCGTCGTATGGCACGTACCGCCATCCTGATGAAACCACATCTCGTCCGGATCAATTTCATCCATATTTTAAAACAAGAAATCATTGATCATGGTGCTGTAACGATCTCCATTGACCGTAACGCGATCCCCGGCCTGATTTTCAAAATAAATCTTAATAATTTCGTAGCGTTGTTCAAGTGTGAGTCTATTTATGATGATTTGTTACATTTTGTTACAATTTGTAAAAATTACAGGCAATAAAACATCTGCACCCTAATGACGGCCAAGAACGGTAGGCGTAAAATAAAATAATTGTTGTACCGGTGTAATTAAAACAAAAGGCGGTCCAACAAAATATTAATATTAAAGCAAGAACTTATATAAATCAATAAAAAACAAAACAAAAATTAGAAAATAGGTGTTTAATTTATTCCGTTACTTTAACTCCAATCAACGTATTTTGAACATTTTGGCATTTCTCGGGGTTTTGCCCCTAAATTGCAGGTAAATATTTTTTTTCAAAAAATTACGTCATACATGTATTTAAAATGAAACAATAAGCCAAATGCTTTCAAAAGTTTTGTAATTTTAGAAAAAAAGACTCCAATTTGCTATAAAATATGTTTGCCCAATTTTTTTCCCAGCACTGTATACCTTTTGTATTTTTTCTTCAATAAATTTGTATGTTACGAGCGTTAAGTTCGTTGGTAATCGAAATTTAAACAATTGCATAAGCTAATTGAAACGCGAAACAGGTAAATTAAAAAATCATTCGGCTAAACGTTTGTAAAGAAGGGAGTAGAGTTATGAACTAAAACAATAGCAACATTATTGTTATTTTTTTGTCCATAAATTAATTATGAAAATGTGTATTTTTATTTAATAAAAAATGTAATAATTTTTATATTTATTTTGTTAAAATTTTAACGAAAATAAATCTTTGTGTCGTGGCATAATACAAATATTGTTTTTATATAGCGAGAAATATATTAGATAAAAACACCAAACAAATGAGGAGACAATTTGAAAGATTTCTATGGAATTGAATTTCTTTATCTTGTTTTTGTTTTAAAGTGACAATTTTAGGTTTCACTTCGCTAAAACGAGAAAATAATGTTTTATTTTAATGATTTTAATCGAATTTTTTTCACTTTTCTTGATTAAAATTCATTCAATCTGTGTGTGTGTGTGTTGTGCACAAGTGTTTTTACGAAAATATGAGAATAATTCGTCTGGAATAATTTGATTTTTAACAGTTTCCGATATATTGAGTTTACAAAACTCAAATAAAGCGATAGCATTATCTAATGAAATGAATAATAATTTTCAAGAATTATTCAAAGTTTGTTTGTTTCGTTATGAAGTACAAGAAAACAAATTTCCCTAATATTAATCGATTTTCCATCTGTGAAAAACTTAGTGTACTTTTACTTTCTTTTATAATGTAAAAAATTGCATAATCGAGATGAAACTTCATACTTAGCCTTAAGCCTAATGACAAGGTACATTTAGACACATATCAACTTTAAATTGACGATACTCACAAAATATTTTATATTATAATCTGAACCTATATTGTATTCCTCGAAAGATGTATTTTATATTCAAAAATCATTTATTTATGTTTCCAAAATTTCCGTACTTGAGATATAGCCTATCCAAAAATTTTCCAGCATATCCTACTGAAATGTGTCTTTTATAGACACCATGTAATTATACGCGTATTATAAAATTTATAAGTTAGTAATTTATGAAAATACTTTTCTCATTTTCTGCAATAGTATATTGTATAATTAGGAGGAAAAGTACTGCATTCACGGACGATAGTGGAAATTGGGGGACGAGGCGATAGCCGAGTCCAGCAACCACGGGAGTCCGGGAATGCACTTTTCCTCCGAATTGTACATACTATTGTTTCTCCGATCGGACTTTACAACGAATATAAACCCAAAATAATTTTTAATATTATTCATTAATTATCATATTAAGAAATCAAAACAAAGTAAAAAATCGCAAATAATATAAAATTACAGCTTAGTTAGCCACGACATCATAAGACATAAATACATTTTGTTTTTTTCTCAAAAGTTGTCAAGTTTGTGTACCTATTTGATTTATAAACAACGTGTGAACGAAATTTAAGGGATATGGACAGTGAAAGCGAATTATCCTTATCTTGTACCCCGCCGGATATAGTGGAAGCAGCTAATTCAGCAATTAAACAATTATTAAACAATTAAAATCCATACGGGAATATATTCCCGGCCTAGGCCAGAAAAAATATTCTCGTACTATTATTACTTGTTGCTTAGCAACAAATACAACATACTGCAATCATGAGCTTTTCGTTTTGAAAAAACAACGGAAAGATATATTTTCCGTTGTTTTTTCGAAACGAAAAGCTCATGATTCCAGTATATTGTATTTGTTGCTAAGCAACAGTTTAGAAGAAATAAAAGTACACTTATAAGGTCATACGAGGTCAAATTTTTATTTGATAAATCTATGCCAAACTAATTATGTGTTAGGTATAGGAGTTTAATTTTACTTATTTGTAATATTAACGGTTATCGTACAATTAGTACAATTATTGAACATTGGTGGATTAGTAGTATCGCATCCCAGCATTGTTGTTGATATATTGCTATTAAAATCATTAACATTATTTGCATCGGCTGTATCATTATCCGTTGTATCGAAAATCTTATGAGCAACTTCAATTTTATTGATAACGGTTTCATCGATATACCCTTCAGAAACAGTCGATGACTTCCATCCTCCAAATCTTTTTAAGCATGTTAAATCTGCGCCATTATCCAACAGTGTCCTGTGTATTGTGTATAGCAACAATTTGTGGCATTTTACCAAACTGATGTATGCCAACTACTTGTTTGAAACCTTTACCATTTGCGTATTTTAAAATAAAACGCTGAAATGGGTTAAACTTTAGCTACTGCTAAAGATAACCCAGTTTCATAGATTTTTGCCGCTACCTGTATTCATCCCCAGCGGCATTAACCCGTAGCTCAGTCGGGAGAGGTTAATCGGTCGTGGGGATGGGGATGCACCGGTAACGGCCTAGATAACCGCATCAAAAAAAACAAACATAAAAAAAAGGAAAAGTGGGGTATCGGACCCCGAAGTAGTGGTTAGCCTACCAGCCCATCGCTTGGGCAAAACTGACTGTGGTTGTATAGGTAAAATGTTTATTTAAACATTTTACCCTAATCTAACTAAACTAAAAAAAACTATCTGGCCCATAGGCCCTAATGAGGTGGTGTTAGTAAGGGGGGGGTTGATAGTGGTATGCTATCTAGGCCTGTGAAAAGAAAAGAGCCGCTTTGCGTCAACAATTTCTTTGTCACAGGCTGTCGGTAACAACCCACTATCGTTATTTAATTTGTTAATAACGCCTCCAGACCTCGAACTTACCTCACGTATCCAAGTTAAAAATCCAATTATAAATCAAAAAAAAATTGCATGCAACAACACAAAAAAACAACAAAAACGGTCTATTTATTTAACAACACTTTATTTTATTTAAACACGCAAAAAAAAAAAAAAAAATCTAATTTTATACAACCACGAAAACTTCTTGCAAAAAAAACTAAAAAAATTAATTGACCACACGTTGGCCTGTCCAAAAACTAACTGTCCCAAGCAAGAAAAAATATCGTACCTATTTTTGAGTTTCATAGGAAATTTTATGCGATCTCATCACAAAAATTCCTATGGACATTGTACAGCAACGTGACATCGATTTTGCTGACTCGATCCACGCGCAAGTATTTTTTTTCTTGAATCCATCCGTTGAGGAAGTACGAGCAACAACAACCACAATGCTTTTCAATATTTGCATTGGTCATTGTCATTCACCTAATAAATAGATCAAGTACATTTATTATGTACATAGTCAACGTAATCAAATTACGTTGATGTACATATCTGCGTTTAATTAACTGTGGCACATATGAAAAATTCTAAAGTGAATGAATCATATGATACCACTATAAATAAAGGCAAAGAAGAAATGTAGAAGGCTGGCATGACGTTTGCTTGAATGGAATGTAGTTGAAGATATTATCTTCGAGGTCATGCCGATGAGGAAATAGATTTTGTTGGGATGGGTTGATAACGGAATTAGGTTTAATTCCGTTACAGCGTGGGGAAAACCCATACCCTGAGATGACAAGAGATCTCATGCTCTATTAGGAACGGGCATGGTGGGGAGTTTCAGTCTTTGAACAGCCCAACGTGGCGGCCGCCCCACACCCTGAGATAGTCTCAAAGCCGAGCACTTAACTTACAATTCTTAATTACTTAACTTAAATAATGTGGGCTAGTATTATATCTATACATATATTTCCTAATTATCTAGTTTTGAAAATTGTACAGAAAACTAACTAATAAAAGTCTAACTAGTTTACATATTTTGGCTGATCAATTTTAGGCTCAATCAACAAATCCTGTTTTATTTTATTTATTATTTTAACGAAAGTAACAACAAACTTCCAAAGTATATCAATTATTTGAACGTATTCACTACGCAGCAGGTGTCGATGTTGTTACCAATGGGGACCCCGGTCGATGGTATTTCCCTTCTGTTGAATACGCACGAAACATCACACATACTCTTGACATCCGTTAGCGCAGTTGTATAGTCTTATGCGCAAAAACAAACTCTGTTCCTGGTTCTGTTGCTTCTGCGGCGCTCAACATACCGTGACATTTTAATAGTTGAGTGACAAAGTTTAAGTATAATCATCCGTGTACACGACATAACCGGCTTCGCTTATGTTGTTTTCAAGTTGGACTTCAAATTTGTTCCCACGACTCAAAATTGGCTTATGTGTGTTGGCTCGTCATCCTTCAGTGAATATTGCATCTTGGTGTGCAGCTGCGGAAAGGTTATTTATGACCCTGATCTTTTGTAGTAATGGAGTCCGGATATTATCGACTCAACTCATGATGAAGTGTTAACTTGTCATCATTATTCCGCTTGCCGAAGAAATTCCTCGGGCAGATGTCTAGTTGTGCGTGATTATGAAATTGAAATCCTTGCAGCTTGATTTAATGTTTGCACAGCGGCAGATGTAACGAGACAAACGACCTCTCTCATGTTTATGGACAGTGAAAATTTGTTATTAATGGCGTGGTGGTTTTTGTTGCGGTGATACATTCGTGATGTTTTGAGCAGTGTGACATTAGTGTGAGTTTGATGTTTCTACGCTGTTGGTAGTTTTGATGTACACTTTTCCTGGTCTGCTAATTCCTGCTGTTCGTTACAATTGATATTTGACTTTTAAATCTTAATTGTGGCCTTATTGTAAAAATTGTTTAGGTGATAAAATTATTAGTTGACTGTTTTCCCCTTTTTTTATGAGTTTTAAACTTAACCTACCAATATTAAAGTAGATGGCGCTACCTCAGTCCCACTTTGCTAAATTATCTGTATGGGATTGAGCCAACCTCATCCTTTTTTCTTTTTTTTTTTTTTTTAACTAATCTTAATATTATTCTTTCCTAACCCTATTGTCTTAACTAGTGTCGCTGGTATATTGATAATTGCGCGGAATACCAGCCTTCACTTTACCATTACATCACCTATTGTACATGCCCGCCTATACATAGATGGTCTAATGGGAAAGCGGATGATGTACACGTCCACGTCTTCTACGGCGGCGCTTCCAGTTCCGGTGGAGGATCTTCGCTAGAAACTTCCGGTTGTAATACTCTTTGTAACCAGACGCAGTTTCTACACAATTCAATAATGCCCTATTGCCATGCTCAGTCTCACAATGCCACTCCCAATTACAAGAATTCAACATTTGCACTTGTAACCTTAAAATTGATGGTAATACTGTGGCGGTTATAACATTATTGGGAATTAACTTTAGCTTTTTATGTATGTTTACATAAGCTCTACTCCCTAGTGCAACAGTTTGGATTCCCAGGGACAATATTTTATCACTATATCTGTTATAGGAGGATGATTTAGATTTAAGAAATTTTTGCCAAATTACTTGATGGCCCTTAGTCAAGGAAACTGCGCCCACTTCAATTGCACGTGACCTTGGTTTCAACATTGGGATGTTTGATGGTAAACATCTCAAATACTTTTTTGTAAGTTCTACACTTAAGGGACTCATGTAGAAATAGTATGTCTTTGATGAAGAAATCTTGAATAAATCAGAGAGGAAAGTCGTCGATAATTTAACCATATTAGCCGATTGACTTGGGGAGAACTCAACTGGTAAAATGGTATTACCTACCTGTATTTTATACTTACTTCTGATTAGAGTATCAGCAACTCTACCATTCGTTTTATCCCTGAAATATTCCAAAGGAACAATTTTGGAAAATTTCCCGTCAACCTTAGCTCTGGTTTTATTTTTAGAAATGCCAGATGGCCTTTGTTCTACTGCAGATGGAAATATGGTTTGGTCTGCTGTAGGTGACGACTTACTACCTACTTTATTGTCAATCCCCTGATCGTCATCTGTTACTGGCGGGCGGCTCGGTACTGGCGGTGAAATCACTACTGATTTATTCGACAGGCATTGTTTCTTTTGCAATTTTCGCAATAGCCTGAGATGTTGCCGTTGCGCGTGCTCATTTTTATAGTACGCACTTGACGCAGAATCAGTTAACGTACTATTTGGTGGCAAGTTTTGAACCTCCTCAAATTCCCTAAAACACGCTATGGCCTCTTGCTCAGGTATTGTGATGACCAAACCATCCAATTCTTCTTGAGCTTGCTTGAATGTCACCCTACCCCGTTTGATCCGGGATAGTATCCTTCCACTTTCGGTTACAGCTTCATCTAAGCTCTCGAACATCTTAAAGGACTCTTGGGTTTTAGTTACCCGATTGGTTCTACCCTGGATGTGCACCAGTTTTGCCATCGCCTCGAGCAACCAATCGGCCACAGCGGTATTGTTCCTTAAATTCTCGACCATACCCTGACACAGCTGTAGAAGTTTCTTGGTACATGCCTCTATCTCACGCTGCGGTTGTTTTTGCGCGGCGACATGTGCCTTAAATGGCGCTAGAAATGAATCTTCACGCTCTACTTCTAATCTGCGAATTAACACTTGCTTTAAGATTTGGGATACTTCCTGGTTCGCCTTAACTACCAGGTTGCGCACCTCAAACTCTATACGCAACTCCTCCTCGCTCAATTTTTCTATGTTGAACTCCATCCTTAGACAGAGTTCCTAACTATAACTTATTTATAAAAAAAAATTGTGATTATTATAAACCTAACATCATATTACAACAAAAAAATTAATTCTAGATATATACAACCACAGTCAATTTCACCCCCGCAACGAGGTGATGGTTAATTCTCACTACTTGGGTCAAACAAGGATAGGAAAAGGAAAATGAAAACCGAATTGAACTGATAAAATATGAAATATTAACCCAAACCAGCAATGGCATTCGTAACTCCGTATATAACGAGAGTGAGACTCATTGCCCTGGTGAAAACATTTTCATATTTCATTAAATTACCCAGTTAAGTAAGACACTTCTCTTGCCCTCATAATTCACAGTCATCATTCAATTCTACCTTAGAAGACGACCTGACTTTGTGAGTGGCAGGCCGAACCGCTCACTTCACTGGGAACAACAACTCGCCGGCTGTTGTTGCGAATTTCCATAACTTTGCGATACTAACTCGACTGGTTTATGGCCAACTTGTATTCGATGCACATCCACTTGCAGACTCCTAAGTATGACCAACCAATCACGTTGTACCCTGGATGCAACTAACCTAACAATGAGAGGACTGGCGACCCCATCCCGAAGGATGATATTTTAAAATTTTAAAAACAGAAGTGAATAAAACGCGACACTTAAATATAAAGTTATAGATTGGAAATTCCATTTTTATCTAATTTAAAATATGACCAAAACTTAACCTGTGGTAAATTCTAGCCACAAGCCAAATTGTTGCCACTAAACAGGGGATGGTTAGGGGTTCAAATTTACAATTCCAGCTGGGATGCGGAATGATGTGTCAATTTACCTGAGAATGAGCAGCCCTTTATACCACCCAAGATCGTCGCTTGGCAGGAAAGGGATATGCTCATTACTTCAGGGATCGCATCACTCACCCTTGCCAGCGCAGAATTGCAAAATTGTACGTTGTACAAGGTACACGAAAACCGCACAACATTTTTGTTGGTGCATATGAACTGTTGTAAAAAGAATGGATCGCCGAGTTCCATGTACCACCACAAATACCAGTTCACCCCCCGGAGTGCGGGTTGGGACTTGCCACAGGCGAACTGAATATTCGGAGATCCGGTACAGGAAAACGATAATTTAAGAAACTCATTTGTGTGTGTACGACCCACCCAGAATTAGGTCAGGCACACCGAAAAGGCATGACCGCAGCCATACTCACACAAACAAATTTCTTATTCTATTCACATAGAGATTCATTACACTGTTTAACACTTAAATCACTTTTTTTTTCACTTAAAACAAATTAATTTGGCCGAATTTCCGGCCCGATGTTTGGGCGCCACTTGAAAAAGTGGTGCCTACATATAAATAAAATGGACCTGATGTTATTAGGCCCTTGTTTGGGCGCCACTTGAAATGGGTTAAACTTTAGCTACTGCTAAAGATAACCCAGTTTCATAGATTTTTGCCGCTACCTGTATTCATCCCCAGCGGCATTAACCCGTAGCTCAGTCGGGAGAGGTTAATCGGTCGTGGGGATGGGGATGCACCGGTAACGGCCTAGATAACCGCATCAAAAAAAACAAACATAAAAAAAAGGAAAAGTGGGGTATCGGACCCCGAAGTAGTGGTTAGTCTACCAGCCCATCGCTTGGGCAAAACTGACTGTGGTTGTATAGGTAAAATGTTTATTTAAACATTTTACCCTAATCTAACTAAACTAAAAAAAACTATCTGGCCCATAGGCCCTAATGAGGTGGTGTTAGTAAGGGGGGGGGGGGTTGATAGTGGTATGCTATCTAGGCCTGTGAAAAGAAAAGAGCCGCTTTGCGTCAACAATTTCTTTGTCACAGGCTGTCGGTAACAACCCACTATCGTTATTTAATTTGTTAATAACGCCTCCAGACCTCGAACTTACCTCACGTATCCAAGTTAAAAATCCAATTATAAATCAAAAAAAAATTGCATGCAACAACACAAAAAAACAACAAAAACGGTCTATTTATTTAACAACACTTTATTTTATTTAAACACGCAAAAAAAAAAAAAAATCTAATTTTATACAACCACGAAAACTTCTTGCAAAAAAAACTAAAAAAATTAATTGACCACACGTTGGCCTGTCCAAAAACTAACTGTCCCAAGCAAGAAAAAATATCGTACCTATTTTTGAGTTTCATAGGAAATTTTATGCGATCTCATCACAAAAATTCCTATGAACATTGTACAGCAACGTGACATCGATTTTGCTGACTCGATCCACGCGCAAGTATTTTTTTTCTTGAATCCATCCGTTGAGGAAGTACGAGCAACAACAACCACAATGCTTTTCAATATTTGCATTGGTCATTGTCATTCACCTAATAAATAGATCAAGTACATTTATTATGTACATAGTCAACGTAATCAAATTACGTTGATGTACATATCTGCGTTTAATTAACTGTGGCACATATGAAAAATTCTAAAGTGAATGAATCATATGATACCACTATAAATAAAGGCAAAGAAGAAATGTAGAAGGCTGGCATGACGTTTGCTTGAATGGAATGTAGTTGAAGATATTATCTTCGAGGTCATGCCGATGAGGAAATAGATTTTGTTGGGATGGGTTGATAACGGAATTAGGTTTAATTCCGTTACAACGCAAAGAATTTAAATCTTTTGGACGCGAAGCTATATATTTTCTGTAATATTCTAAATAAGTTTCGTTTACGGTAAATGATCGTGGTTTATTTGTCTTGTTATTCGGGATTTTAACTAAAAGTTTAGATCCCAAATCACTAATGTCAGTAATTTCCATGCGGGCTAGTTCATCCCGTCGACATGCACCAGCGATTCCAAAAATTAACGCAACCTACAAAAAACAATCATGCAGTGTGAATTGTATTTTATCCGAAAACATATTTAATTATTTAATGTGTAAATACAAATAATAATCGTTTTAAATACCTACATGCTTACTTTAGTAACTAGGAACGAATCATCTGAAGCTTCCAAAATGAATTGTTGAACATATTCCATAGTTAATATTTTAGATTTCTTCGCTTTATATCCGTCGGACTTGCGTTTCAAGAAGACACGTAATTTTTGGTATTTTGCAATATCCACATTATTTTTAGCCACTAACATCGACGTGACCCTTGAGTAGTTTGAACATAATGTGGATGATTTCAATTTTGTAGATAAATCAGCGAAATACGCCTGAATGACGTTTTCCGAAAATGATTTGATGTGTTTAGATTGACGATAATCCATAAAGTGTTTATAAGCAATTTCGTAGTTTTCCTTCGATTTTTGCGGGAGTAAATTACATGTAGCTGAATTAGCTGCTTCCACTATATCCGGCGGGGTACAAGATAAGGATAATTCGCTTTCACTGTCCATATCCCTTAAATTTCGTTCAGACGTTTTTTCTAAATCAAATAGGTACACAAACTTGACAACTATTGAAAAAAAACAAAATGTATTTATGTCTTATGATGTCACGGCTAACTAAGCAATAATTTTATATTATTTTCGATTTTTTACTTTGTTTTGATTTCTTAATATGATAATTAATGAATAATACTAAAAATTATTTTGGGCTTATATTCGTTTTAAAGTCCGATCGGAGAAAAAATAGTATGTACAATTCGGAGGAAAAGTGCATTCCCGGACTCCCGTGGTTGTCGGACTCGGCTATCGCCTCGTCCCCCAATTTCCACTATCGTCCGAGAATGCAGTACTTTTCCTCCTAATTATACAATATACTATTGTTTTTTTTTATCCATATATTCCCGGCCTAGGCCAGAAAAAATATTCTCGCACTATTATTACTTGTTGCTTAGCAACAAATACAACATACTTGAATCATGAGCTTTTCGTTTCGAAAAAACAACGGAAAGATATATTTTTTCCTACGATCGGAGAAAAACATATGTATTTCCGAGTTCATTATTTATGTATTCAAAAATCGTTAATTTTTCTTTTTTAAAATATCCGTTCTTGAAATATTGGTCTTGAAACCAATTTCCAACATATTCTACTGAATTGTGTCTTTTAACACAATGTACAATTATACGTGTTTTATAAAAATTTATATTAATTTGTAAATTTGAGTGGGGTGCAATCAATAAAACTACATTTCTCATTTCCTGCACCATCTGTATTCTCGAATTCATTTTTACTATTCAAAAATTAATTGTTCAGATTTGTTTGCAAAAACGTTATTTGTTAGAAATACGCCATGAACCTAATCGCCGACATGTCCTACTAAAATGTGTATTTTATAAACTGTGCACTTATTTGACATATTTACGTATGTTTCCGAAATGATCGATAATTTTGATCTTTATTTTTATGGTATTCGTAACGCAACGGTACAAAATAATCAGCAAATAGAATAATATTGTATTCGTTTTGGAGTTGCGTAGAAGGTTATATTCGTATATAATACGCCTGTAATAGAAACGACGAAAAATTTCAGTTGGTCACGATTCGGAGACGATTGTTTTTCTACGCTACTACCCTCATTTTGTTCATTTAGTCCATTTTGTTCGGTCTATGAATAAAACAAGAGCTGCAAATTACAGAAATATAATTAGCTAGTTAGTTGATTCCTTCTAAGTGTTGTGATAATTTTATTGGTGTTTTTTATTACCTTTTTGCCACAAAGTTTGATTCAAGTAAATATATTCACTTATGTATTTTATTATGCATTCTATTTTTGAATACGTTCAATGAAACTAAGCTACAGTAAATAATTTCTACTTATTTAGAATGGCATCACGAACAAATCAATTGACAGTCAGAGCCTTCAGTGATTCTCGTGAAAATGAATCTAACATAAATAATGATTGTGACTGTGATAATGAACCAAATGAACCTTCAGATAGTGAAGAAGATGTTTACGAAAATGAATCAGATGGGGCGGAGGAACAAGTTGTCAGTGAGAATGATGAAACAACGGAAGATAATACATTGGTAAACGTTTCTACCGAAACATATACTGAAAAAGATGGTACTAAATGAAGTTACGAAGACATGAGATGAAGTTATAAACATTATCGTGGAAAATACCAATTTACACGGTGCAACGCTGGATGATAAGTGGAAATATACAGACTTCATTGAAATCAAAGCTCTCATCGGACCTTCTAAACGCAGGTATAAACAAACAAAGTGAATTTTGGATTCCATTTTTTTGGTAGTCCCATATTCCGTTTAGGGATAGATTCGTTGCTCTTGTGCACCATTTACGACAAGCTCTGTGCGTCGAGCATATGGTACATTTGCTCCTTTTCGAAGAGTTTGGGATCTAATAAACAAAACCTTGGTGAAACATTATTTACTTGGTAAAAACCTAACCATTGATGAACAGTTAGTATCATTTAGAGGCCGAGTAGCCTTCCGTCAGTATACCTTCGTCAGTATAGCCCGAAAAATAAGGGATGAAATTTTTTTGCGAGGAAAAAATTTGAGCCATAAAATTGTCAGTCAATTGTGTCAACCCTTTGAGAGATCTAATCGAAATATTACTCTTGATAACTTCTTTACAAGTTATGAGCTCCCACAAGATTTACTATCGATTGACTAACGTGTGTTTCAACTCTTCGTAAAAATTAACCGTACATTCTAAAACAGTTTCTTCCACACAAAGGGAGAGTAGTAGGAACAAGTTTGTTCGGGTTTCGAAAAAATATAACGTTGGTTAGCTATGTCTCGAGAAAAAGCCGGGCAGTTTTGTTAATTTCATGTATGCACCACGATCATATTGTACTACAATTGTATGAAGGGTGGGGTTGATTCTCTGGAGCAACTTGCACAATCATTTTCCGTAAAACGTAAATCGAATAGATGGCCAGTGGTGCAATTTTTTAATTTAGTGGATGTTTGCGGAGTACCGGCCATAGTTATTTGGCTATATCGCTTATGTCGCAATATTTGCAAAGAACACTCAGAAAAACTTACACTACCGAAACAAATAGTTTTAATAACATATATTAATGGAATTTGACCTGATTAAATGAATAAATACTCTCAAAATTAAACAAGTTAAATTTTTACTTGTGTATAAAAGTTACATCTCAGTAGATGTATGTGAAGTTAGCCCGAAAAGTAGCCCGAAAAAAATGTGTCCTTGCTAAAACTTTAATATTTTCGAGTCAGCCTGAAAGTGGCCGGATGTGGAATCTGCTACAGAAGAAAATGTAACAGTGAAAACTTCAATTTTTATGCTGTGATCATTATGTGCGGACTCGGGTTAATATGAACCTTCTATCCAACTGATCTGGTAATGTGGGTACATGCTTAAGATTTATGGCAACCAACACTAACTCGAGACATTGTCCGAAGTGGTCGGATATCTCTGTGGAATCTGCTACAGAAGAAAATGGAACAGTGAAAACTTCAATTTTTATACTGCGATCAATATGAGCGGGCTCGGGTTAGTATGAACACTTGCAGTAGTTTTTGGAAATTTCTGTGAGGGCGACCATGTAATCATATATTTAGTATATATTTTCACCGATCATTTATGATTTCGTTTTTAATTATTATTATTATATTTTTGGTAGATTTTAATAATATAATAGAACTTATTAAATAATATAATAGAACTTAATAAATAAATATTTTGCTTATTCACCATGCAAATAAATAAAATATTTATTTATTAAGCTCTATTATATTATTTAATTTTTGTTGCAAATTTAGTTCGACATGTAAACCCAAATAGCTTAATATACTGATGTAAAAATTATTTGGGGATGAGAGTTTTAGATAATGCAGTGTTTAGAAATCTTTCGATATTAAAGTTTTAGCAAGGACATAATTTTTTCGGAGTACTATTCAGGCTAACTATAGCATGTATGTGAAACATTCTCAGTAGGATGTGTCACTAAATACACTCAGTAGGAATAGGGTTAAGCTTTTTCTATAAATTGGTAGAATTCCTTCAATTTTGGAGAAAATTTGTCTTCTAGAAATGGCAACCTCCATACGAGCGTTTTCTTTTTAATTTAAACAGAAATTGCATGCTGTATAAAATAGCGGAAATTTGATAGCGGAAAATAAGAGATTACGCTTTTCGCCACAAGTGGCAGCATCATCACAATAGAGAATTTATTTTGTTATATAATTACTAGCGGTAATTTTTTATTCATTTTGAGATTTTGAGGAGAATGTTTATTTTCAACAAAAAGGGTGCGTACAATAAACTATACACAATACGTACATTGTATGACGGTATTTATTGTAATAATTTCAAAACTGGAACAGAACCTGCTGCGGTTTAATAATGCATTGGTCGCTGTTTCAAGGTTTCCAGATTCACAAAAACCGTCCAGAATACATTGTTTCAGTAGGATAGGATCATACATCATCAAACAAAATCGCTTTATTCTTACGCGAGCCATTTGGTAACTAATTAATTTCTCAAAAAAAAAGGGAGATTCAAATTGAAACTATACTGATAAATACAAAATTAATTCTGATTTATTTGTTAAAGAAAAGTGACGGCGGTTATGACCAAAATTTACCATTCTATGAAAATGTAGCTCGGTTACCTCCGTACTAAACAAGATGCACGGATAACAAAATATGCTCGCTTGAAAATAGACGACTTCTCTTGGGCGTGGTTTTTATTGGTAACGTTTTGCTTGGCCATGTTGATTCCGCTTACATCTTAATTGGCATGCGAAACATTTCGAAACCATGAGTTTTAAGCACTTGAACACCATTATACAAACTATGGAGGACACAACTCCATTAATAGGTTGTCTAAATCAATGAACATCATCGAATACCTATTTGACTTTAATTTATCAAAGAATAACTTTAAAAAAATCCTGAATAATTATTTTAAAATTTTTAAGCGTTAAATTAAAATTTGATTTCTATTTTTTGTTTATTTTTATTTGTTTAAATTTTTTTTAAATGTTTAAATTTCTGTTTTTTTTAAATTTAATTTTTGTATTCTGAATGTACGGTTTTGATTTCAGATACATGTACTCACAGTATACATTTCTTAAGGAATAAATAAATAAATAATTCCTTCAGAAATAATATATAAATTATGATATGGGAAAGTTTGAATGCCCTAAATATAACTGGTGGTAACTTCAAAATCAGAAAGTTTATCAGGTCAGATCAAAATCAATATTAAACAATTTCGTCGTTGGGATTCTATAATTAAATATTAATATCGGTTCAATGAAAAAAATCGAACTTTCTGAATTTGAAATTTAAATTAAAACTACATACATATTTTCTATTTTAGAAGCCAAATTTCTTTTAAAATTCATTTATACATACTCGTATAATAAACACCTTCGGTGAAGAAATTTTGCGTCTGCCATTCTCTGATTTCCAACAATTACCGCCAAAATTCTTAATTGTTATGAAATCACTTGAAATAGTTTAAATAAAAAAGATTTTGAGATATAAAAGATTTTACGCTAGCTTCTTCTGGCCAGAAATAACTGTGTAACCGTATCATCATCAGACGGTTGGAGGTGTTATTTTATCGCTTAATAAATTTTTCATTTTAAGTACCCATCTTGAATTTATTATTAACAAAAATCGATTTCAAAGACAATGAGCTTAATTTTAATACTACTTCACGTGTGAGATAACATCGAACATAAAAATTTAGAAGAAAACTAATTCCAACCAGTCACTAAGTAAAATTATATAACATGTCTTAACAAAATGTCCAAATTTATGACTCCATCTCGTTTATCAACATATATACCATAGTCTACGTATAACAACCACATAAATTAACATTCTTATCACAAACATTAATCACCCGGTATCGTACATATCGGTACATATCAGTGCCGAGCTAAAAAAGCATTTCTCAACGAACGTACTTATGTTGTTCCGCTTGAAATTTGTATTTCGAACAAAAACAAAAATTCAAGAAAAACAAAAATTAAAACTAAGAAAGAATAAAATAAATTTTTTTTATTATTTAAATTCTATTCAAGAAATGAGGAAATTGGGAGAGTAGAACGTATTTTTATACTTTTCTTTTTGAAAAAACAATTGAAAGTTGTCAAAATTGAAATCGAATTGGTATCATGGGAATTTCTATTTTATTTTATTTTAGCAGAGTACAATACTGAACATTTTGATATTATAATATTATGGCATTATGGTTGAATAAGTTTATTTTCAAAAATAAAACTGTTTAAATATGTTCGAGAGCACGATAACAAAAAATGAAAAGGGTGGGCATTTACAGATGAAAATCATTACTCAAACCATTTTATGATTTCAATCGCATTAAATAAATTATGCGATGACCACTATATGCGTACAGTGCTATTAATTAAAACAACATAATTAATAATAATGTTTAATTATGTTAATTTTATATTTAATTAATATATGGCTGATTGATTTGTTATTTATTTATTTAATAACTCAAATGTACATATGTATTGTATTGTATATACACTATGTTGCAAGAATTTATGATTTCATGAAAAATTATAATTAAATTAATATTGTTACTTTTGTTTAAGGCTGTATGATACTGAGAAAAAATTTCAGTCTTGGTATCGATATTTAAATACCCAAAATAGTGTCTACACTAAACTGTGCCGATATAATTTTTAATTGTACTGTAATTTTTTTTGTTTTGTTCTTTGCGTAGACAATTTGTTTTCCGTTTCGGGTATTTGTGGTTTTTTTCTTGGGATAGCAAAAAACAATGAACAGAAAAACCTTTATTTATTCTATGTAAATTGTAGCACGATTTATAGTGGTCACCTTATATCTACTACTTTAAAAAGAGCCACAAAATTTGTATATATACCTAGGTTTGCGCTCGCACGATCATAAATTTGTTGTACTATTGTTATAAATTACGATGGCGGATCCAATATCTATACCAAGAGATCAATTATTAATCGTTGCATTGCAATTAATATTTTGAGCTTAATTTTGGGGTTTGTTAGGGTAACTGATCATTAATCCATGGTGTAAAATTTGAAAATAAATATAGCGGATCCAATATTTCTAACTTTCTTTTTCTCAAGTCAACCGATATTAATGAAAATTACTGAGGAGTGGCTTTTGAGTGTCAGGAATTGATTGCAATGGGTTTCGGTTTCCAAAAAAATCGTATAGTGGGGCTCCAGTGGAGCCCGAGTAACTTTTTCTATTGTCTTGCTAGTCGGGTCAACTGTGAATGATGAAAATGACTGAGGGGGGCTTTTGAGTACCAGAAATTGATTGCATTGGGTTTTGGTTTCCGAAAAAATCGTTCGGGAGCGCCTACAGCGGAACCCGAGTACCCATTTCTATTTATTTGCGCTTCACCTCAACCTACGTTGATGAAAATTACTGAGGAAGGGGAGGGGCTTCGAGTACCGGAAATATATTGATGGCGATGGGTTTTGGTTCCCGAAAAATTCGATCAGGACTTCGTCCGAGTTCTATTCTTATTTTTTTGGTTGCCTGGGAACTGAATCAGCCATTTTTTAACCGATTATGATGGGATTGGGTATGTTGGATGGAAATGACATCCTAAAATGATTTTTTTCGGAAATATGGACACTTGAGGTGAAACTCAGCCACTTCTTAACCGGATTATTATGAGATTGGGTATATTGGATGGAATTGCGATTTTAAAATGATTTTTGGAAGAAGTTCTGGAATATGGCCAACTGGGTCGGAACTCGGCCATTTTTAATCGATTATGATGGAATTGAGTATATTGGATGGAAATGGAATTCTGAAATGATTTTTGGAAGAAGTTCTGGAATATGGCCACCTAGGACGAAACTCGGCCTATAAAATGGCGATTATGGTGGGATTTTGTATAATGGTGATGGGATGGTAAAATGATAATGGTTAATCTACTAGAAGATGTTCGAAATTAAATTTCCACCGGTAATACATTTCCGTTCAAAAATGCTCGAAATGGTTGTCGAATACAATTTTGCCGTTAAACTTTCATTTTTTTGTGTTTTCATACAAAATATCCAGGCCACCTCCTACAGTTTCCTATCTATTCATTGAAATACTTCAAAATAATTGATTTTTCCGTTTGACCCTAAACCCCTATCTATGAATTTGAGCCGAATTTAAAACAAATTGGAAGATATAATTTCTATTTTAATTTCCGCAGCTGTATTGGATCAGTTATATTTATTTTCATATTTTGGATCATGGATTCATGATCAGTTACCTAAACCTCTTTATACGAAATTAAAATTAATTAAACGCAACGGTCAATAATTAGTATTTTGCCGGCCCTATGTAACCCGATTTCTTGATTTATAAAATTTGTAGAACGAATTTATGATCATCGACCCCAAAACCAATTTTATTTAAGATTTTGTAACTTTACGACACAAACTTCTCGATTTTTTCTCGACCTCCATCTCAACAACGGGTTCTGATTATACAGTTTTTAGATTGTCATTTTCTATTTCTCTCTTATTTTGACTATATATTATTTCGAACAGCAAAAATAAAATTTTTATGAGAGTTCGAAGCATCCCATTCTAAAAAAATCGGCATCTCTAGAAATTTTTAAGTAAAGTATCCCTTTTAAGGTCCAGACAACGAAATAACATATTTTTCGTTTTGTTATTTCTAATTGACCTTGAATTTGGTGGTAATATGAGTGATCTTGTACATATTTGATAAACTTGATTTTTTTTTACTTCATTGCTTCTAATGGATGTATTTCTCTGACACTGTAAGGACACTTTCGGTCTAGCTGATAAACCTGCTATTCGGTCTAGCTGATAAACAAAGATATTTATCATAAATGTAAAGATCGCATTTTTTCACTTTAAATTTGGTTTCTAGTTCGAATGCACTTATAGCGCTTGAATTTATATTTGCAGCAGGTTCCCCGGCACGCTTCCGAAAAACTCGCATAAGATGATTGCGGCATTCAATTTTTTAAACATGCGTGTTTACAAAGGGCGTTGCCTTTAAAATATTGGCATACACGCTTGCATCGCCGTCACCTATCACTCGATTGTATCTTATCCCATACAAACGTTCACTATTACAAAATCACTTTACTATAGACGAAGTTTCCATATTTGTTGAAGGACCACAAAAATTACGATTGCAATCGTGCTCTACTAGTTAAAATTTGTATTTTATTTTCCGCTTTTTCGCAAATACTACAATATTTATACCCGTACAATATTTATAACCAAATTACTTTTTTGGTAGAATGTGCAATAATGGAGCCAACGCCAGATAGAAAACCATAGTAGCCGGCCCCGTATGTTCTTTTGTAATAGCAACCCCGTAAGAACAGAGACGTCATCTTTGCCAACATCACTTTGGTCGATGACTATTTGTTTTGCCTCCATAGCTGCTTCGTACATTTGTGTATAGCACATTTTTTACATCTTTTTGTACACTCTTTTGTACATTTTAGGACAAGGGGTGGTGTTGGGTGCTCTCAAACCGAAGAGTGCTTCGGTTTGAGAGTACCCAACACCAATCGATACTCCTCCCAAAACGCTCTGATAGCTTAAGCATTCGCATGAATTACACTCAGTGATTTTTTGTGTTGTTATGCTTAATTTGATGTAGCACATACTCGTATCGCAGACGAAAAATAATTTTGTGATTAATCCTATTTGTTTTTCACCAACAATCTTCAAATTTTTTATGGAACATCCAAATGCTGTGCTATGTTCACTTATTTTAATTAAGCTTTACCAAAAATATTCCATTTCCACTATTTTATTTCCCACTAATTTGTATTCAGGATCATTAGGAAAATCTGATTCTTCAACTATGAGACCATCATCATTGTCGTGACCCAAATTATTATTATTATCAATAAAGTCAAACGAATGATCATCGGGAATTTTATATATGTCGACGAACTCGTTGTCAATAGTTACATTCTCAATTGTATGTGAATCAGTCTTATGCAGGGCTTCTGTTTCCATTACGACGTCTAAACCAAGCTCGTTATTATTATTTATGGATACATTTCTTTCCAAATGTTTCCTAAATTTCAAATACAACATTTTTTTGTTAGAATATACAGAATAAGAAAATTAAAATTTATAACGAATATACTATATATATTTATATATATTCTGAAAAAGTAGAACGAGCAAGTAATTCCTTTCCGAGCAAGAGAACAAACAAGAAAAATCGAGATGCGAGATCAACAAAATTGTATGATCAACAAAATTGTTATATTCTAAAAAAATTAAAAAATAATTGTTGCATTTTGCATGTTTTGGATTTTTTGTTTTTGCTTGTCCGTGTATTTCCAGCAAATAATAGAAAAATCATTTGTTTTATTCTGCTGACCAAAAATTATTTGAAACAGAGATCTAGTTATTTCTAGTTGTCTTGTTTGCACTTGTTTGTATGACGAGAAATTGTATGACAAAAGCAAGAAGACACGAACAAATTTTTATTTTTCTAGTTTGCTTGTTTGCGATCTTTCGTATGAAATCATATCGTTGGTGACGATGAATAGCGTGTATCAACAAAATTCGTCAAACACATTTTATTACATTATCCTGATTGCCAAGGTTCATTTTTCCAAGTTTCAGTTTCACAACAGGCAGGTCTAAAGCCGTCAAATCTAGAGTCTTATAATTTATACTTGCATACTTACTACAATTAACATAATATACTATATACTATATACCTATTACCTACACTGCACATTATATAGCAAATTCTTATAATAAAAATTGCCACTAATACGTATCCAATGCGTTCTCTTTTATGAAAACTCCTTTTCCTTTTTCCGTATTTGAATTTTCGCGACACCAGTGTTATCGTTATCGTTTATATATATGTATATGCAGATTTGATAACTGCACTACCTAGCCCGACGTATTACAAAATGAAAATAGACAACCGTTATTATAACCAGCCAAAATTGTTTTGTTTCAATATTTTTATTAAAACACACACACAGCCAATTTTTTTACTATGATATGAGAAAGAGTGGTAAGGCACAAAACAAAAAATGTATTTTTAGTATTGACACAATTTAGTTTAGACACTTTTTATATCGATATCAAAACTGAAATTTTTTATCAGCATCATCACATCATGAATAATATATATATACTCGTATATATTAAAAAAATAAATAAATAATATATGAATATATTGTATATAATATATATGTTATTGCAATAATAAGTAATGTGTTTGTATATATTTTGCTCCATATAGCATCATACGGCCAATACGAATCATAGACGCAATTATCGGTTTTTGGATTAGCCATATATTAAAGTAAAAGTTATCGATACTATATATTATGTTTTTACATCGATAAGTAAATCAATGTTAATGGTTTTTTAATTAAATCTTTTTTATTTTAATCTTAATCTTAATAATCTTGTATTACTCGCTAGAAAATATGTTTCGGCATGTGTCAATAGAAAAAATTTATTTATTTTAGTGGGAAAATATTAAAAAAATTGATTTGTGAGCGAGCAGTTTCATCAACAATTTCGCCAACTTTGGATCACAATTAAGGATGAACTATAAACAAATTTTCAATAATCCTGTATTAATCGCTTAAGAAAACATTAAACTACACACTTAAAAAATAATTATGACAATTGTGAAATTTCTGTGGTTAAAAATTGATTTTTACGGAACCCTTTTTTGGTAAAATGAGTATTATACAGCCTTAATTGATTCTATATTTCACAAATATGTTGGTCTGTATTCTTTACTACATTTCATGTTTAGGTTCCTAAGCGTTTTGTTTATGTGTGCCGCTGAGAATTTTCTTTTTCAACTATAATAATTGTCGTAATTTTGGTACTGGTTTAGATTAACAATAAAATGTGTTCTCGCTAAAGATAACTGTACTTATATGTATTTTACAATGTTTAGTGGACAGTTTAACTGGAACAAATTTCACGTGCATCATACCCTTAGAATACCCTATATTATCCGAAACTTATCGTGGCAGGCGATTCAAGTTGAACCGCAAGGCGGACTACTCGTACCTCTGAAAAAACCAAGCCTTTTACGAATAATGTCATCAAAAAGTTCCGTTACCGCCTTAATATAATAGGACTATCTCTTAAAAATCCGGACAAGTTATTTAGGGCTGACACGTAGTATTTGCAGTCTCTAACAAGAGTGTATTGGTTGTAACTTGTTGCTCTTTAAGAAACTTGATGGTCTAAACATAACCTCTAGATATATTATACGGATAGAGGATAATCAGGCCTATCTACAGGGTGGCTGAGACCAAGTGTTACCAAATGAAAACGCTGTAATTTTTTTAATTTTGATTATTTTTTATTGAAATTTCGTGGAATATGTTGAAAACATATTACATTTTATGAAAAACATGTTACTGCTCGATATGACCTCCTTTGGCTCTGATTATTTGATTCAGTCTTCCATAGAAAGCATTGCATGCTGACCGAACGTGAGCTTGCGGAATTTTATTCCATTCTCGAACAAGAGCTGACTTCAATGCATCAACACTTTCGTATTTTTTAGTGGACACCTTACTCTCCAAAATGGACCATATGGATAAATCCATGGGATTCAAGTCTGGTGAATATGGTGGCCATTCTTTCGACGAAATCAGCCGCGGAACGCAATTTTGTAAAAATTGCTGTGTCGCTCGAGCTTTGTGTGACGGTGCCGAGTCCTGTTGGAATGTCCAACGGTTCGTACCAAAGTGTTTACGTGCCCAAGGTAGCAAAGCATAGTTTAGGATCTTCTGGCGGTACACCTCTTGGTTTACCTTGACTCCATGTTCGATAAAAAACCAGAGGAGTGCGTCCATCTGCAGTCACTGCAGCCCAAACCATAACATAAGCTGGTGATTGCTTGCGCATGGCAACTCTTGTGTCCAAATTATCGTTGGAATTGTGCTCTAACCAAACACGATCATTTTGTTTATTCACATAATGTTGAATGGTGAAAATTTTCTCATCGGAAAAGGCA
This sequence comes from Nephrotoma guestfalica, assembly GCA_963691935.1. NCBI lineage: Eukaryota > Metazoa > Arthropoda > Insecta > Diptera > Tipulidae > Nephrotoma > Nephrotoma guestfalica. Next base: position 98,346,911 of record OY829915.1, read on the forward strand.
ATTTTTGGAATCTCACCACGTTCGGCCAAGGTCTTCAATGCTCGTGTTCTTTGAAGCCTTACTTTTTTTTGTGCCTCCGTAAGATCTTGAACTTTTTGTATCTTGTGTTTGAATGCTGTAGAAAGCTGAAACATGTAGACGTGCGGCTAATTGATTGACACTTTGACGAGGATTTCGTTGGATTCGTTTCTTCACATTTCGTATCATTTCTTTTGATGTTGCTGTCTTTTTAGGACCGCCTCTGTTGCGTTTAGCGATGCTACCAGTTTCGTTGTATCGAGTTATGGTTCGATACACAAACTTTATTATTCACATTCAAATGCTGGAGCTGACGAACTATTGCTGTTTGTGAATTTACACCCAAATACAGTGCAATTACACTATTACGTTTGAATTCCATTACGATTTTTTTATGAAGATATTAATTTAGAACAATTATTTGTTGACCACATGTAAACAACTAACCAAACTTCAATATGTCACAAAATTGACGCGCGAAAATGACAACTACACAAATGCCAGCAGAGTGAAGTCAGTAACATTTGGTCTCAGCCACCCTGTAATTTGGTATGTGGTATTCCAATTAAAAGGTTTAAGTTCGTTGAGTATTTTCTAGGCATCGTGTAATATGTAATATTGCGAAAGGAATTACTCATACATCATACCAATAATCAAAAATCTGGGAGATGTCTAAGAATAACCAATAGTAAATATGCACAGAGGACACTGTACAAATGGTTGCGCTCACCTGTGAATTTTATAAATATAGTAAAGTTTTCATATAATATTGCGAATGGAATTGCCCACAGATTATACTAATTGTTATAAATTTCAGAGATGTCTGAGCATAGCCGTGTGTACGCGGGTAACTCAGCCCTATGGAATGCTCACACATCATACTAAGTAACAATAATATCTGGGATATCTAAGCATAACCACTACTATATTTAGATAGAAGATATATGAGGACGGACAAGAGGTTTTCGCGATTGATGTTCTCATATGCCTGTTGAAAGACTATGTAGAGTTGCTGAATGAATATGTTGTATTCCAAGTGTGAAACACTGATACGTGGTTCATCGGTTGGGGGCAAAAACCACATTGAGAGTCATCGATAATATTTTCGGCGAGTATAACAAGGCAAGCAAATTGTAGGCGATGTTTACCAGAGCTATCACTGAAATTTTCCCATTTGAGACGATTTTGAAACTAGGTTTGCCATACTGAGAGAACATCAGCCATGTTCGTTCTTAGCTCGCCATTCGTGTTTTAATGACTGTGGATCTTGGATAAAAGTCTTTAGTCAAATTTCTAACGTTAGTAAAACAATCTGTGATGTTTCCGTTTGGAACCAGTTTTCGTTGCGAGTCTTCGTATATTCGCGATTATTTTCTCAGAGGTAGTTGGTGCTCCTAGTGTTACGAGCAAACTGCTTTTTACACAGCTTTCGTTTATTCGAGTTAATGGCATTGATCATCGAACCAATCATTGCATGTTGTTGGTTGTCTTTTTCCAATTATATTTTCAACTGCGGCAATTATGGAGACTAAGCTACATCAAAACTTTCGAAATCGAGATATCGATTCATTACTAATAATATGTAAGCCACCGCATTCGGAATGTTATGTGTTATTATACGATATCTAGAAATTTGCCAGTGACTAATCCGTTTTACTGTAATAATACATATCTTTTAAGATGTCCCCTATCTATTTATATGTACTAGTGGATATGTCCTTAACATTTCTGAGATGTATGATAATTGCTATATTGTGTGAGCAATTCCATTCGCAATATAAATACTATACTACTATACGATATCAAGAAAACCCTCAGACCAACCCTTTTTATTGGAATAACACATAATAATTTAGATAGGCCTGAGATCTCGGGAATTTAAGTTTTTTGATAAGATTTGTTAATAATTTCATTCATAGTATAATTACACTGTTAATAATTGAAGTGTTGTATAGCGCTCCTAAATAGGTAATATTGTAAAGCCCTGTATGCAATTATGTTTATTTTTCTACTATTATTTATTATCATTATATACTTGATTTACATTATATACATCATTTAATTTAAATACTTGTTGTTAAAAAAGTAACCTTCTTTAGATTTTCCGTAACAGAACGCACAATCACTTATGTAAATTGTAAATTAATAAAAAAAATTGTAGACAAATTAACATTTATGTTAGAATCTTCAAACCAGTCTTGATCTAATGCATTAGAATGGGATAGAGAGATACCATTTAAATTTTTATACATCTATAAATATGTATGTACATAAGGGTTATCTCTGGGTAATTTGAGAAATTGAATACAATTGTTCTTGAATTCAATGTACAAAATATAAAAATGATCGATCTTCTATGCCATAGTTTCCCAACCTTATTTTTTACATCTTAATTTCATATTTATGGTAGTAATTAATAAAAATTTCATGGCAAAATGTACATGGCCCGTTTAAGTCCAAGGCCCACTAATTTATGAATTTAGGTCATGGTTCCTCAAATATATGGTATGCCTTCCTAGTGGGGCCGTATGTCAACAGTTCTATGCGCAGTTGTTCAATTCTTCGTTTCAATATAAAGATTTCAGAGAATAATCTGAGTTGAACAAGAAGTAGATAAGAATATCTATTCAATGTATTGAATAATGAATTAAATAAACTGATTGAGTGATTTTCAATTTATAACCATATTTGAACTCTGGATCTCCCGAATTTCGCCAGGCACTCCCTTTTTACACAGAACAAAACCGAAGGATTGAATAGTCTAATTAGATGAGATAGGATGTTTGTAACCGCCTAAATATAGCCGATAGATGCCTTTAGTAATAAAATTGTAATATTATACATTTTTATTAGTTCCTTATAAAGCAAGATATGAACTACCTTTTAATTTTTGATTATTAGTTTCAATTTCACTATTTAGTATTTTTAAATAATTAATAATAATATTTATAAAATAAATACTAAATAAATAAATATATAAAAATAATATAATAAATAATAAATATTCTTCTTTTACGTATAAATTTCTCCAAGCTAAATCAAAGATAAAGAATATAAAAATACAACAATTACTATAATATCTTAAAGTTCTACATGGTTACTGCAAGTTAAATATACACATACATACATACTACAAGTTAAACAATTAAAACCTAAACTTATATTATCTTCCTTAGCAAAACAAATTGCTAATCTAAAATACATATAATCAAAACTGTAATGTAATAATATTCCCAACACCAAGTGAATTTAATGACACGACTGCAAACTAGTCCCTGTTAAATATAAGGAGTTTAGTGGATATAATTTTTTAAATCAAGCATGAACATCTTACCTGGAATCTACAACAGTAACAGCCATAAATTCTGAGTAACAGAATTTACCCTGAAAACCCTAATACCTAAATAAAATAATGCGTAATAATTGGATTCTCTTAAGTTTTCATTTAGGAAATTTCCTAGAAATCAGGAATATTTGATAGTTTAAATTCTCCTAAACTTCTGAAAATTTAAATAAATTTTAAGAAATACTACGGACTTGGAAGATATAAAAATTAACTAAATAGAGCAAAATATTTTCTGGACAGTTATTTTTCAGTAATTATCTTCTCCTGTACTACATACTATTTACTACATTAACCAAGTGAATTTTCTGGAACTGGTGGTTATGTAAATGTACTTAATTAATGTGTAGTAATCTATCACCATTAATCATCCATACTTTTCTCACAGATTTTAGTGAGGCCTCGTCAAACCTTTTATGAAACATAGCTTTGTTTTCAGTGGGCTGAACTTGCTCGACATGTTTCAAGACTTCGTAGTATAAATTTTTAGTATATAAAATTAATAAACCCTCCTGTCTGATGATCTAAATCAACGAAAGGATCACGAACGCCGCACGGAAGCCCCAGACGATACTCGAATCCAATTAAAATAAAATTAATTTAAAACAAAACAAAATCGAAATTTAAGAAAATAAAAAACATTTCACGTTAGCATACTGATTGAATAAGGAATTCATGAGATAAAGACTATTTATCATATGCAATGCAAGATGAATAACCACAAAAACACTATTCACAATTCAGGATCGATCAGCAAAAAATATACCATTCATTACTGATTGAATAACAAAATTTTAATGAGCGAATAATAACCCCAAATTTACTATCCGAACCCATTTGTAGAAATTAACGCATGAATTTACAGAATATTCCTTCTAAGGAAAATGTAGAAATGTAACTATTCACGTTGCAAGCTCCATTTGAACCTATCTAATGATATAAAGAACTCGCAAAACCAAGATGAGCAACGTAAACCTCAGCGATACTTCTCATTGATTTGTTCGACCATCAAGTTTCTTGGAGAGCAACCAGTTCCGACCAATATTCCTTGATACAAGTGATTTCTTCGTCCATTACACATAAATCCAAAACTTAAAACACAACTAAAACCGCGTTCCTCGATTTCTATTTCAAAAATAAATTTAACACATTTAAAGACTGCATACAAAACATAAACTTATAATTTTCTATTGTCTATTAAACAGTAAATTATATACACACATATTTTTATACACATACACCTTTGATAAAGTTATATCTTATCTGTATTTTTTCACACATACATAGACATTTATCTTACTAAAGAAATCCTAGGAAGATTGCCACCAAAAATATATTTTGACTTTACGTTGTGATCTAAATATAAAATCGCACAGAATTTTGTTATGATCACTTATCATTATTATGATCATTCTAATAAATTTCGCATTAGGAAAATTTACTTTTTGAAATTTTCATTTATAATCTTCAACTTTTTAGTACATACACGTACATGTAATCGTACATACATTTATTAAATCATCTTACAGAAACCAACAACAAAACTAATAATTAAACTTACACATAAAAAAAATTGGTCATAACTATTTTATTTTGCTTATTCCTTCATTCATTATACACATATGCCCAGTATGCAATTTTTCCACATTGTGGAAAAAACAGCTCCAATTCCACACTAAATTCCGTACTACAAAATATCAAAGACACAAAAATATCGATTTTAGAGAAAGATAAATTTCTTTCTCTTTCATTCGCGAAATTTTAAATGTTTTGTGTTAGTTTTGTTTTGTACTCTTCCAATCTTCCATCTTGATCTCTTATCAAGTATAATAGAGCATTTGACAGGATAGCACGTACATTTTTGTGTTTTCCGCGATTTTATTGTTTATTGTGTTAACTTGTGTTTTTTGTGTATTTAAATTAGTTAATAATCTTTAAATAACTTATATTTACTTCATACTGTGTAAATATATGTATAATAATTATATTTCGTGTTTGTGATCAATAAATTTGGATGTAAAAATGGTAATAATTTTAAAATGGCGTCGTCATGAGATGATGGAAATTTCCGATCGTTTTTTATTTTTCAAGGTTGTATATAACGGAATGTAAAATTGGATGGCGCTTACGGATGAATATGGATGGGTTTTATAAAATGTAATATTAAGTGTATATTTATGTCAATAAAAAATTAATATTTCTTTTATAATAAATGCAAAATTTTGTTTTATTTCGAATAAAAATTATTATTCCAATTGAGAAATATATACAAGCACGTTCCTCTTTTTTCGTGCATAAAAGTGCCTGAAATCAGTATGGAAAAAAACGCCAAATTCCATCCAAATTCCACCTATTTTCCCATTTGTTTTTTCTCTTTTTAGTCGGGATTCACACCCACACTGGAATTTTTGTGACACTTTTCTTTGGCTAGTAGTATGGTTTTCCTTGTATTATACATGTTTCTTTCCATAGAAAGGGTGTGGTTTTTGAGTGAGAATATAAACGGAACTCCGTCGGCATTGCATATTGGGTGTACGCGTATAGAAAAAATATATTGAGCGAGAAATCAGCAATTGAGCAATTAGACCAAAATAGGGTTTGAGTTTTAGCTAAACATTTCTATAAACAACAGCTAGAGATATTTTTCCATTTGTAACGACATCGTGTATTTGATTTAACAATGAATTTTCCTTCCGTTTAGGTATCTGATTGCGATTTATTTATCTGTGCTTAGATGTACGAAAAATGTCAGAAAAAAGATGCGTTTATATTTAGAGTTACATGCCATTATAAATAATGTCCTCGGTTGGCAAAAAGTCGTTGGCAAAATTTACGAACCTCTCACATTATTACCCATTTATAACACTAGTTGCATAATCTAGTATAGTTGTATAAAAATAGTTTATACATAATTTTTATTTATGTTTTCTATTGTAATGGGTTTTATTGTGATTGTTCCGTACATTGGTCTATCTTCAGAACTATCGAATTAAATACACAATCATAGGAAATTATTCCATTTTAGCGGCAATCTAGTGACAAACGACTATGATAATCGACACCTACTTATACACAATCAACTTCCCAACCACCCCATACTTTTTCATCCGTTATCGCTGGACCGCGGATAAATTGGAATTTTTGACTCATAGATGGAAAATTTGTAAGAATCCCAACAATCAGTTTCGAACGGATGAGATAATTGATTTGAAAAAATCAGTCTTCTCATCAGGTCGCGACGACTGATGTTGTACCTATGATTGTGTATTTAATTCGAGAGTACTGAAGATAGACCAATGTATGGAACAATCACAATAAAACCCATTACAATACGAAAATTTAATTGTGAGAATGAAACATACTAGTAGATGAAAAATATGAAAAGAATCGATTTCGTTAGGCTAGCAAGTAATTCGCTAGTACTACAAATACATGCTATTGTCCTATATCTATAGACAATATTCCAATGTAAGTAATATAACATCAGTCGTCGCGACCCGATGAGAAAGCTGATTTTTTCGAATCAATAATCTCATCCGTTCGAAACTGATTGTTGGGATTCTTACAAATTATACATAGATTAAGAACCAGGGAATAAAATGCATTTTTAATACAGGGTGTCCGCCGGGAAAGTATACTACTTTGTTTGTTTATGATTTTTGATTAAATGAAAGAGAATGGATCTTATATTGATAAATGTTTTATTTAATGTCGGCAATTATGTATGGAATACAATATCAGATAAATGTCCGCCTCTGTTAGCCTCACAAATGCGAGCTCTTTTGAGCACATTTTTCATTACATTATGACACTTTCACGCGGTATTTCATTAATTTCATCACGGATATTTTGTTTGAGTTGCTCAAGCGTTTCTGGTTTGTTTGCATAAGCCTTGCTTTTTAGAAGTCCCCACAAAAAGAAGTCCGGAGCAGTCAAATCAGGCGACCGTGGAGGCCAATCAACATCACCATTTTTTGAAATAACTTGTTGTGGAAAGAGTTCTCGCAATAATTCCATTGTAATCCTGGCTGTATGCGATGTGGCACCGTCTTGTTGATACCACATGTTAATCAAGCCCAAAGTATGCAGTTGTGGCGTTAAAAAGTTTTCAATCATATCACGATATCGCTCCCCATTCACAGTTACCGTTACGTCGTTTTCATTTTCAAAGAAGTAAGGTCCAATGATTCCTCCTGACCAAATTGCACACCAGACTGTTACTTTTAATGGATGTAAAGGTGACTGATGAATAATGTGAGGGTTTTCCATTGCCCAGAACCGACTATTCTGTTTATTCACATATCCATTTAAATGAAAATGTGCCTCGTCACTCATTATGATTTTTTCATGAAAATCGGGGTTGTCATGGGCAGGATTAAAACACGATGGTTTATCGAATATTTTTCCATAATAAATTTGCCACGTGTCTACTTCACGACTGTCAAGTATGAACTGTCATTACTAATATTCGCCTAAATGGCGACAAAACAAAGTAGTATACCTTCCCGGCGGACACCCTGTACAAATCCGCGAACTAACCCACATCGTAAACGGAAAATCATGTCAAGTAAAAAATTTGAAAAATAAAAATAATTTTATTCTCTATTGTCTGTTCTCTCTTGACATTTTTTTTATTATCATGCCGATCGATGCCGATGATCATGTTGTTGGTTTGTTATTTATTTAGTAGAAATATGTTAAAATTGGGAATTGAAGGAAAATGAACAAATGTATAAAAAAATATTTTTTATTTTTACTTGTTAGATCAATGTCGGTGTCAAAATCAACGTTATGAAAATAAATGTTTATTTTTTCCTATGAATGTATGTGATATAATACAAATTTTATTTAGGACGTACACACATTCAAATATTTTTTCTTTTGAAACGACGTAAAAGTAGAATACACAATGTATTGTAGTTTTTTTATGAACAGAAAAACGAAATTTTAAATTCCTATTATGTTCTTTATTATTTTACATTGATCGTGAACTTTCGGCTGCAAGATATTCTAATGATTATATATAGATTCTTATTAATATCATATACATATTTATTATGTAATATACATTAATAATAATAGGTAGGGGGAAAAGTTCGTGGCCTTTTTTCGGTAGATGGCTTTACATTCATATATCTCAGTAACCATCGTATCGCGCAATTCTGCACCTAAAAGGTGACATTTTAACTTGTACTTTGACATACAAAACATTAAAATCGGTGAAATGAATAAAAAGTTACAACATTTTAAACTTGGAGATAAATAAAGAAAAAATTCGATATATTTTACAATTTTATTACGACAAAGGTAAAAACGCGGCTCAGGCTTGCGAAAAAATTGTTGCTGTTTATGGATAAGGTGTTTTATAAAAATCAGCAGCAAAGAAATGGTTTAAGCGCTTTCGTTCTAGAAATATGGATGTCAAACATGAACCTCGCTCTAGTCGACCAACCACTGGAAAAGTCGATGAAATCATGCAGAAAATTGAAGAAGGCCGGCGTATAATCAGCCATGCAATTGGTAAAAAACAAATATTGATCACAAAACAGTTTTAAACCTTTGGGTACCACATGAATTAATAGTTAAAAATTGAATGGTCCAGATTGCTATCTGCGAAATGCTGCTGAAACGAAACGAAATCGAGCCATTTTCAAAGCGAATGATTACTGGTGATGAAAAGTGGATAAGATACGACAACGTTGTGCGAAAAAGATCATGGAAGAAACGAGGTAAAGCTTCCCAAACGGTCTCAAAGCCAGGATTGACGCCTTAAAGGTAATGCTGTGTGTTTGGAGGGATTGGAAAGGAATCGTGAATTATGAGGTGCTGTCACCGGGTCAAACAATGGATTCTAATCTTTACTGTCAGCAACTAATACGTTTAGGCAAGCAATTCAGTTAAAACGTCCATAATTGATCAGCAGAAAGGGCGTTGTGTTCTATCATGATAACGCTAGGCCACACACATCATTGATGACCCGGCAGAAACTGAGAGAGCTTGGCTGGGTCTTTTGAATTCAAAAGATGACTGCGAAAATGAGTTGTCTCGATTTTTCGCCTCTAAACTACAGAAGTTCTACAGTGATGGGATCATGGCTCTACCAGAAAAATAGAAAAAGGTCATCGATCAAAATCGCACATAATTGGTTTAATAAAGTTAATTTGAAAAAAGAAAATTCTTTGTTTTAATGTCACCCAAAAAAGGCCACGAACTTTTCCCCTAACTCTATATTATACATTATTTGTATTAACCAATTTTTTTACCGATTTAATAATGAACTGTAGTACGGGGAAAATCAATAAATCTTAAATTTTTAATATTTCTTAATGAATTTTGTGATAATAACTTGTATTTTTTGTTTGCGATTGAATACGACTCCACTACGATTTTGCTGTCTAATCCTAATTATTAAATTCAGACGTCTGAAACCACTAAACATTTGGTACAAACATCTCTGAGATCGGTGCTGGTAAATTCCAAAATTACATGAATTCGTAATACGCAAGTGGCTAGCATGGTTTAATAAATTATTTTAACCAGTAGTCGCCGAGATATCGCAATGAAATTTTGCTGCCTAATTTTCTAGTAATTCAGGTACGAGAAATCGCTACCCATTTGGCCCAGACATCCTTGAGATAAGTGCCGAAAAATTTCAGAATTACATAAATTCGTAATAATTCGAAATACGCAAGTGTACAAGGATTCAAAAAAAAATTTGTATCAGTAATTTATTTGTTTATGAACTGTTTTTTATTTATTTCAGTTATATTTGAATATAAAAATGTATGGATCGTGATTTAAAAATTTTTTTCTCTAAAATAAAAATTTTATAGATGAAACATAATTAGATTTTTCTTTGTTGGTAAATATTTTTTAAATGATATTCATATTTTCAATATTTTTTAATTTTTTTCTGGCTGAGATTTGAATTTATCGCGGAAACACACCAAATAGAAAAAAATTCTTTTCGGGATGGTTTTTCGGGCCAAATTAACAGGCATTGAAACTTCATGCTTAAGCTATTCTATAAATTTGGAGACCCCAGTGAATTTTGGTCGGAATTGATCCACCGAAAGTAACAGCTTCTCTAGAAGTATTTCCAAATAATTTGAGAAGTATATTATTTAATAGAAAAACGATCATGAACCAAAAGATTCTAAATTAATTTTGTAACAATACCGGACCAAAACATCTTTCCGAAATTTATACGGAAATGACGATTTTTACCAAAAAAAACTGTTTTTCAACAAAAATTCAGCCTTTGTACAGCCTAGACTGATTGATTGATCGGCATTAATCTCATGCTTAAGATTTTACAATAATTTAAGAGATCGCAGTAATTTTTTGCCGCTATCGGCGATCGGGGCCAAGGCTCTCCCAACTGGGTCCCGGTCGAAATTGCATATTTTAAAACGGGAATTTTAAAAACGGCTTTTCTCAAAACTGCATATTTTAAAACGGCATAAAATACAAAACGGCATAGGTACAAAACAGCCCTTTTCTAAACGGCATTTTTCAAAACAGCAATTTTCTAAACAGCATTTTGCAAAACGGCACTTCACAAAATGCCATTTTTTAAAACGACATTTTTCAAAATTGCATGTTTTAAAACGATATAGGTACAAAACGAGATTTTTCTTAACGACATGTATCGATTGTTTAGATTCTCTTTAATACGTACATATATAAATAAATTTTAACTTAATATATACGAGTAAAATATTACTTAATATACTTAACGTACAAAGAATATAATGCACGTCTGCAAACGAAAAATATTGAAAGATGGGAATTTAACTTTGTTCGGTTAAGGAAAATTGGTAAAAGCTGTGTACTTTTGGGATGAGGCATCAATAACAATTAATTATATAAGCTTGAAACGCAGTAAATATTAATGTTCGTTGCTGCTGAAATATTCGATACATTTTAGCAGGTATTTTCGTTGCACTTCGCCCACTGTTTCTTAGTAACATCAAGTTAATAAAACTATTACAATTCGTTTTTAACATAATATATATACCAGGTGTCATATGTATAAATATATACCTGAGCTTCGATGTAGTATACACGATATTCTGATGTAAACGTATGCTATACACCATATTATATAGGTGCGATAAACATAGAATTGTTGTGATTTCTCAAAAATGTAAGATAGTACCGGGCAGGACCGTAAATAGGAAAAAAACCCAAATAAAATTGTAGTGGTGACGTACGTTAATAACACTACATATCTTGAAACTAATATCTTTGAATCGAATTAATCGATAAACCCAATAAATTAAGAAAATACTTGCATGAGATGTAATCCAATATGGCGAAATCCGCTACGACCATGCAATTATAGTAACTAACTAGAACTTCGAAGCTCTATATAAAAATTTAGGTGAAGGAGAATTTTATATGCATACTAAATCTTCAAACAATTTGTAATTCCAATGAAGGTAAATACCTTTCTTATAACATTCTTACTAAAGTTTTTATATAAAACATGTACAAGAAATTTGTCATAATCAATTTAACTTCATAAATTTTATTCAAAATCATTTATTAATCCCACCATTGGAACATTTAAATTTGATCTAAATCGACCAAGAAATAGACAAGTTCAAGACAATAGACAATAGGATTTCATTCAAGAATTGTTCTAAAATTTCATTATGCCAAATTTCATCGTGTTCCGTTAATAAACAACACGGACCTGTTGGTCATATTCCAGAAATTAATGAAAAGATAATTCTAGATTCATAATCGATTAAAATATTTTATTATATCTTGTGCAGTTTTAAAATATCGTTTTGAAAAATGCAGGTTTGAAAAATACCGTTTTGTACCTATGCCGATTTAAAATATGCAGTTTTAAAAAATACAAATCTGAACAATGTCGTTTTGAAATACGTTTTGAAAAATGCTGTTTTAACCTTTATGCCGTTTTGAAAAATGCAATTTTAAATTAAGCAGTTCTGAACGGATCCCCTCCCAACTCTTTCGCGGTTCGCTTTTACACCGTTGCAAGCCTATTCGAGGACGTACGGCTATAGGTCCGATTTCATCACCATCTGCACATAGCATAGCTTCATGCCAGCCTATACTGACATGGACGATGGGTCGGCCCATGATTTTTGCACACCGACAGGGTCATAAATGTGTTTCATTTCATCACAGATCGTTGATGCTAATTCTCTTTTGCGCCCTGCCCCTGTCGAGATTCGAACCCGGTACCTCCCGATTGAAACGCCAATGCTATCACTACTGTGCAGTTTGGTCGGTTCAGGTGTAATCGAGATCTATGTATCCATTCGTGGTAAAAAAAAGGTCTGGTGCTTATATCAATAAGATTTACCGCGCAGACGCCGGAGTTCATGCGTAATGTTTACAAAAAAATTCAACAAAAGTTTGATTTACATAGTATAGAGGTTATGAACATGAGATTAGGTAACCCGTATTGTGGAATTTTAGTGGAAATAATAAAATCTCATTTTCATTCCAAGCTTCTTTTAATTGCTCAAATTTTAAAAATTCATTAAATTAACTTACGTTTAGCTGTTTGACGATATTCTAGAAAGTTAAATAATAATCGTTAAATAATCCAAATATAATCATTTATTAAATTTGATTTTGAGATTACCAGTTCCATTTGGTTTAAAAATCATAGATTAAATTTCCTGCCAATGAAATTAGATTTTTCACTTCGAATTAAAATTAGTGAACTATTTCCATCTTCCAGAATATCACTTGAATAAGTGAAATAATCCCACTTAAACCAGCTAAGTTGAAATTATTCATTCGACAAAGAACTCTTAATCAGCATTAACTTTGGACCCAAATTTCCAGATATCAAACTTTTATTACATAATTCAATCATCATTGTTCAACTGCTAAGAAATATTAAAAATTTAAGATTTATTTATTTTCTACGTAGTATACAGTTCATTATTAAATCGTTAAAAAAATTGGTTAATACATATAATTATAATATTATTAATGTATATTACATAATATGTATGTTATATTAATAATAAATCTATATTATCGTTAGAATATATTGCAGTCGAAAGAACACGATCAACGTAAAATAATAAAGAACATAATAGGAATTTTAAATTTTTAAATTTCGTTTTTCTGTTCATAATATTTAAAGATCGAGCAAGGATAAATAGTTTTGAGAAAATCACAATACAATATGTATTCTACTTTTACGTCGTTTTCAAAAGATAAAATATTTATCCTATACGTCCTAAATAAAATTTTTATTATATCACATACATTCAATGGAAAAAAAAATTATTTTCATAACGTTCATTGATCTAACAAACCAACAACATGATCATCGGCATCGATCAGGACAATACTCTCTAAGCTTGGCGAATCGAAAACGAATCGCAAACTTATCGCCTTAGCGAGGCAAAAGCGATTCGTTAGTATTTCGTTTGGCGTATGAAAATTAAAATGAAAGCGAACTGATTTGTATGTATTAGTATTTCGCATTTGGAATCAGAAACGAAATGCAGGTGATATTAAAACGTAATGGTGAGCGCTACCGCGCTATGATAAACGATTTTTTGTTCCCGGCACTTGAAGAGGAGGACATAAGCAACATTTGGTTTCAACAAGATGGCGCTCCGTGCCACACAGCACACGTTTCAATTGATCTTTTGCGCACTGTCTTCGAAGATCGAATTATCAGCCGAAACGCTGATGTGATTTGGCAGCCCCGGAGCTGTGATTTGACGCCGTTGGACTATTATCTTTGGGGTGCCGTCAAAGATATGTGTTACGCCGATAAACCAGCAACGATTGACGCTCTCAAGAACAATATTCGCATTGCCATTGAAGACATAATGCCGCATACCATCGAAAATGTGCTCAAAAGTTGGACGTCAAGGCCAGCCGAGGCAGTCATATGAATGAAATAGTATTCCATAATTAATCGGAAGGATTGTTCTTTACAATGAAAAAATAAATTTGAAAAAATATTGAAACTTTTTGTTTTATTGCATTTAAAAAAAAAAAAATTATTTAGCTCACCCTATATATGTAATAATTCACAATTTTTATCAATATTTCACCAATTTAAATCACTGTATTTTATTATTTTTACTAAACGCGAGTTATTAAAAATAAGCAAAACATAAAACATAAAATAGCTTCATTCGTAAAAGAATATAATAATCAACTTATATATCAACGTGGTAGTGTTGGTGTCATATAAAAAAACGATTTACCTGCGTTCCGTTTTCGATTCGCATTTGTGAGGCCTCGAAAATTTATTTAGAGAGTAATAACAAAAAAATCAAGAGAAAGAACAGAGAATAGATAGTAAAAATATTTTTATTTTTCAAATTTTTTACATCACTTGATTTTATGTTTACGATGTGGGTTAATTCGCGGATTTGTATTAAAAATGCATTTTATTCCCAGGTTTCGATCTTTGTATATTTACTATCTTTGACAGAACTCAATTTAAATTGTTTACGTGACCAAATTTGTTTTCTGCTTGGAAGAAAGAGAAAGAAAATAAGTCATCTCGATAGATGATTTATTTGAATAAGTCGGTCTAAACATATAAGTCGGTGTTTGGAAAAGACCCTAAGAACAATATAAGTAAAGTAAATTAAATTAATTGAACGGTTGGTATTCTAATTTTATTTTTTATTTTATTAGAGATCAGAAATTTGTTTTCTGATTATCATCAGCCTAAAATTATTATTATCACACAAATACCAACACTCATTGTTTGTTTGCATATTCACTGTATTTGCTGTCAAGTGGATTATAATTGTCATTTTGGTGCGCTAAATACAGTATTACACTATCACAATTATTTTTTGTTTATCTCAAACTCGGATTACACTACTAAATTTTTTATATTGCTATTTTCGGTTGTTTATCTCAACCAAATATTATTTTGGATCTTAAGTTAATTGTAGTTATTGAGAAAAAACATATTTTCAAATCAATATGTATACAATCTGTGATAGTCTGATATATTTTATGTGTAATTTTTTTTATTTATTATGGCTTCAAATAGTTTAATCAGGGATGATTGCATGGGTGTTCAAATTGTACATCAGAATATTAGAAGTCTAAGGAAAAATTTTAATCCTTTTTTGGCTCATCTTGAGTCATTTAAAAGTTTAACTGATTTAATTTTCTTGAGTGAAATTTGGATTAATGATGATGAAAAGAAGGAAAAGGAGTTTATAATTTGAATGTGCTTGGGCCTTAAATTCTTTTCAAATGAGCTTGAAAGCTCAACTAAGAGTGTAAAGTTACAATCAAAATTTTAATGTGTATACCAAATAATTAAATAAATAAATGAAATGGAATCCTATCAGTTAAATGATTACCATCTTGTTTGTTGTTGTAACAATAGTTATCGTGCTGGTGGAGTTTTGGTATTTTATAAAAGTAATTTAAATTGTTTTGTTGAACCTACAAATCTTGTTTCAGCGGATGTTGTAAAAGTAAAACTTGTAATAGGCAATGACACGTATATTTTAATTTGCATTTATCGGCTTCAGGCCGTTACGGAGTCTGTCTTTCTCGATGAGTTTTCTGAATATTTAAGATGCAAAAGGTAGCAAAAACTAGTCAGACTTTTTAATTTAAATTTTAACCATTCGTCGAAATATTTTTTTTCTATGTTGGTATGACTATCAGTGACATCTGTGCCAAATGTCACATCAAAATTATCATTAGTATTTAGTATACGCTTGTCTTTCTGAAGTACAAAAAGTGCATTCGGCGATTTTTACAATGAGTGAAATTATTCAACAAAGAAGTTCCAATAAATTTTGTGTGCAGAATCAATTTTGTGGTGCCGAAACGTTCAGAATGTTGCAAAAGGCCGTCGGTGATAATTTTAGGTTGCGAGCAAGTGTTTTTGATTGGTACAAATTGTTCAAAGAGGGTCGAGAACGTGTTGACGACGAACCACGTCTAGGACGGCCATCAACATCAACTGATGATCAACACGTTAATAAAATCAAGGAATTGGTGCTAGAGAATCGACGATTAACAGTCAGAGACCATCATTGAAATATCGGAAGGATCAGTGAAAACCATTTTGAAAGATCATTTGGGCCTAAGAAAAGTGACAGCACGATTGGTTTCAGATTTTTTCGCCAAAAATTTCACCCATATCGTTCCGCAACCATCGTATTCGCCTGATTTAGCTCCGTGTGACTTCTGGCTGTTCAGCAATCTCAAATTACCGCTCCGGGGATACCGTTTTGAGTCAATTGAAGACATTAAACGTGAATCGCTACTCGCATTGAAGGCTATTCCGAAAATTGACTTTAACAACTGTTTCGAGGATTGAAAAAAACGTTGGCACAAGTGTATTGAGGCCGGGGGGATTACTTTGAGGGGGAAGAAATAGATTTGGAGAAATAAATAAAGAATTTTAAAATTATGAACAAAGTCTTACTATTTGTTGCCCACAGAACAGTAAAACCTCTTTGATCTGGGTGACATTAATATTGATATTTTATCTTGCTCTTCCATGTCCGATAATTATATTTGTATGATGTCGTCCGTTGGTCTAGGCATCGCTTATTAATGATCCAACTATAATAACTGATACTACTTCTACTTGTAATGATCACTTCTTTTGCAGATTGTGTGATAATATATTGTCTCGTCAAGGTTGAATTATTTAATTATATGATTACTGACCATCACTTGATGCATGTTGTGATCGAGATTAATCAGGTGAAAAGCAATGATAGATTATCTGTTAAGCCAAAAATCGTTCTATTAAATTCTTGGAATTGTTAAGTAGAGCCATTTTATCTCCTATCTATGCCCTTGACGATCCGTGTGCAGCTGTTGATGTGTTTTTAACGCTTTGGAATGATGTTTTTTTAGGTAGCCTAGACCCGTAAAAATCACGTAGTAATCGTCTTATGAAACCATGGCTCTCTGAGGCCTTGTTAAACATGATCAAACGTAAAAAATGGTTATTGAGAAAGGCGAGCCAATCAACGTTTCCAGTAATCTGTTACAGCCTATTGCCAGAAAGTAAAAAAGAAAACCATTGCTGCTCGCGTAGCTTATTATAAAAATAGATTTGATAACTGTTCCGGTGACTCCAAACTTATGTGGCGTACTATCAATGACATTTTAAGTAATAATTCGTCAAAGATTAAGCTCATTTAACTGATGCATCTGATATTGGCAATGAGTTCAGTAATTATTTTGGGAGTATTGCGTCAAATTTGAAGTCTAGTCTTCCATTAAATAATAGCGATTCTATGGAGTCTGACGGCGATTATGTTGAGCAATCTTTTTTTTTCATTTAATTGACGATCTTCAAGTTTCTAAAGCCATTGCTTCTTTAAAATCAAGAAACTCTTACGATATATTCGGTTGTAGCAATTACTTAATTAAAAGTTCCGTTGGCCTTATATGTACTCCTTTATGTCATATTTTTAATTGTTGTTTTAGAACCGGTATTGTTCCTGAAATTTTGAAATCAGCAATTGTGCTACCTCTTCATAAAAATGGTTCCAGATGCGACTTAAATAACTACCGGTCTATTGCTCTATAGCCAGTCCTGTTAAAAATAATGGAAAAAATTATTAAATTTAGAATGGTTATTTTCCTAGAGAATCATAGTGTTATAAGTTGTTGTCAGCACGGTTTTCGCATTGGGTTTTCCACGGAGTCTGCATTAATTGAATTTTTAAATGGCGTGCATGCATCGCTAAATAATTCTGATTCTTTTTGCGCTGGGCATTTTGTTGATATAAAAAAAGCCTTTGACATGGTTGATCATAACCTCCTATTGCTTAAGCTTTCTAAAATTGGTTTCAGAGAAGACATTAATAATTGGTTTAAATCGTATCTTGTAAATCGTAATCATGTTGTTAAGGGAATGGAACTATGGGCAGCCCTTATGTCTTAAGCAATGGTGTTCCTCAAGGTTTCGTCTTGGGGCCACTTCTATTTCTGATATATGTAAACTCAATTTTTTATGTAAATTTGACAGGCTCTATGGTTGCCTTTGCAGATGATATGAGCTTATGCTATCGTGGGTCCTCACAAACTGATGTTTGCCATAAAATTGCAGCTGATCTTTTAGTTTTAAGCAAATGGTTTGACCACCATTTCCTAATTTTAAGTGACAAAACTAAGGTTATGCATTTTAGTTTGGGTAGCAGTAGTTTACATTCGCCGTTAACGTATCATTCCAGTTTTTGTAATGCTGTTAATTGCTCCAGCTTGTGCATTCCCATTGAAATTGTTGAGAGCTTCAAGTACCTTGGCGTTATTGTTGATTGTAATCTGAGTTGGAAGCAACATGTCGATAAAATAAAATAGTCTCTTAGCAATGCGTTACGAACTTTAGGTCTATTAAGGCCAGTAACATTTAAATCGGTATTGCTCGAATTCTACTATGCTTGCATTAACTCTAGGCTTGAATATGCGTTATCGTGTTGGGGTGGTTGCTATCATTCAACTTTAAAAGTTCTCGGAAATATGCTATTCGTATTATGTGTTTTAAGTCTTCACGGGTTTCTGCTTGGCCACTATTTTTGAGTTGTAAAGTTTTACCATTACAACATCTATATGTTTATAAGGTTTTTCGTTTATTTTATTTGCGAAGTGGGCATCGATTATTGAGAGCTAATGTGCGATACAATATTAGGAACAATGATCGTTTCTTATTTGTTGTTCCACATTTTTTAGTGTACATTTTAGAAACTATTTCCTGGCCCTTATTCAACCAACTTTCATTAGCATTCGACAACAAATTAATTCGAAATCATTTCTACATGTACTGAAAGTTTGGCTTTTTGAGCATCCTAATATTGATTTTCTATTTAGAGTTTTAGTCTGATGAAGTTTAAGTTTAATTTTAGTTTTAATTTATTTATCTTTTTATATTTTGATTCCTAAAGATGCCAATTCACGAAAAAATTGTAAATGCTATCGATTGCTAGCCGAAATATCAGCTAGCAGTAAGTTTTTCCTGACAATTCTGACGCAGGCCACATAAATTCGAAGTTAAATAATTAAGTTTTACGCTCGCTTATAAAAAAATTAGCGATCAAATACTAGATATTGTTATCCTGCTGTATTTAAGTATTCTTATTTTAACTTCGGTCTGTAAAACCAAGTTATTGGTTTCCTGGTTGTTTTTTTTCCCCATAAAATCATGTTGTGTATCGTTTGAAGGTCGAAGCAACAATTTTATTATCAGCGCTTTATTTGATAAATCCTCCGTTTGGCGCTGGTAGCTAATTATTGATGTTTTATAGATTATACTCGTTTGTATAAGTGTTACATATCATTTTAAAGGTCTTGCACAATGTCACAAATTTAGCTGAGCACCCTAGCACTCCAAAGTTTTATTATTAGTTTAGTTTATTCAGTTTGTTTTGTTAATGAAATAAATTTACTTGAAGCACGTTAGTACTCAAAACTTTATGGTGCTGGAAACAGTTACATTTTGCACTTTCATTATAAAACATGTGGCATGTCGTTTGGAGGCTTTTGGAAAAAGAGTCAGAGTCATCAGAGCTTGGATTGACAAATTCGCCGATTTAGCGCTGCTAGCTAATTACTCATTTATTATAGAATATACAAAAGTTCCATATCTTTAAAAATAATATTTTAAACTTACGAAACACTTGTTTTTTGTATTGCAAAAAATAAATTTTTAAATACTTTAATTAAATTTATTTTTCAATAAGTTTAAAAAAATCACTCGATCTATTTCGGCTTGTTAGGCTTTAAGCCACAACCAGCGAAAACTTAAGAGCTTAAGTTATACTCCATTTGGACTACTTAGGGGAGCGGTCAGTGTTTATTTGTGACGAGAAGTAGCACTAATTGAAATGGTACAAACAGCTTGCAACTTAAGCTCTTAAGCGGTCGTTTGGCACGTGGGCCAACAACATTTTTTTGGCAGATTGGAGGGTCATTTGAAAGCTTTCATCCCATAGAGCTGATGTCCTAAGTATCACGGTAACTAAGATATGATATTTTTACGTTTTTTTTAATTACCAAAATCTCGCCTTTAAATGGTCATAACTTCTTTGTTTGCAGCCGTAAATGCACGAAATAACTTATATTGTTTTCTGCAACGTGATTTTATTCTAAATAAATTAACTTAATACAATTGGTTGTTTATACGGAAAAAATTATTAATTAAAAAGGGGAGGTAGGTGGAGGGGTAAATAGCTTAAATAGCAGGTATGCGATTAGTCATCGGCTGACTAACACACTTCAAGGTTCATTGATGTATATTTAATTACCCATAGCATATGAGCATATGTCTAATACGTCGGGTAATTAATTATACTTCAATGTACCTTCAAGTTTGTTATTCAGTGTGTTGTTAACCCCTCCACCCCATTTGTTATTATTAATTTGTTCCGTTTAAATAACGGAAGGCTGGGACGATCAATAGATTAAGTTTTATTGCCAGTTTTTTATCTCTTCTTTTTTTATTTGTTTTATTCCTTTTTCCTACTTTATAACAAAATTTTTGTTTTTACATATCAGTAGATGCTCCTGATGATCGCCTAACAAGCCGAAATCAATCGAGTGAATTTTTAAACTTTTAGAAAAAAAAATTAATTAAAATATTCAAAAATTTAAACAAGTGCTTAAAAAATGTGTTTATTAAGTTTAAAAATAATTTCACAAATTTGATTCATTGTGTACCATAAAAAATCTATCTGATTTTCACGATGACGATAAACAAGTTTTTTCCAAATTAATGATAATCATATATTCAGAGTATATTTTCCAGTGTCGTTTTGTTACCAATTTTCTTAAAGGAAATTTGCGATGTTTCTCAATTTTCCGAGAACTATTCGGGTTTGTCAATTTTCAGACCTAAGTTCTGATTACTTCGTGAGGTTTCACCCCTAACACTTTAGCGCCAACTACTGTCATCAATTTTTGAAGATAACCATAATACAATTTTAAATATAATGTGATGTGTGTTTACACTTGTAAATATAATGCATGAATAATTAATGTAATTTTTATTGTAAGGCGTCGAAAAAATGTTGTGTAGCACTCGAGCGCAAAGTAGGTTGTACCTCTCGCTGTCCTACTATTTATTGACTCAGGCTTGCCGATTGAGCATCAAAATTCTATTTTGCGCGTTAGATACACAAATTATTGTTGTTTCGTAATTTTTCTATGTCAAAATTTATTTGCAAAATTAAGATTCAAAAAACGAGGTGGGAAAGAAAAACTACAAAAAGAATAATAATAATTCCGACTAGGACGGTGTTCAAATTATTTGTGATAAATATTTTTTATAATACAGGGTGTCCGCCGGGAAGGTATACTAATTTGTTTTACCGCCATTTAGGCGAATAATAGTATTGACAGTTCATACTTGACAGTCGTGAAGTAGACACGTGGCAAATTTATTATGGAAAAATATTCGATAAACCATCGTGTTTTAATCGTTAAAACATGTAATCAAACTCAATCATCGATTATTGTGACGATGACAAAGTTACGTGAAATTTTTGGGAGAAACAACGTGCCAACAAAACGCACTATTTATCGTGTAGTGAATGATTTCGAAAAAAGAGGGTCTGTAAGTGATAGGCCCAAGCATGGGCCACAACGTACTGCAAGATTGGCTGAAAACATTACTGCTGTGCAAGAAAGTGTTCAAAACAATCCATCAACCTCAATTCGACGCCGTGAGAGGATTTGCATTTGTTTCCATTTAAGATTCAGTTGACACAAGAGCTTCTTCCACAAGACCATTTACGCCGCTGTACATATGCCAATAGGATGTTACAGCTCGCCCATGACAACCCCGATTTTCATGAAAAAATCATAATGAGTGACGAGGCACATTTTCATTTAAATGGATATGTGAATAAACAGAATAGTCGGTTCTGGGCAATGGAAAACCCTCACATTATTCATCAGTCACCTGTACATCCATTAAAAGTGACAGTCTGGTGTGCAATTTGGTCAGGAGGAATCATTGGGCCTTACTTCTTTGAAAATGAAAACGGCGTAACGGTAACTGTGAATGGGGAGCGATATCGTGATATGATTGAAAACTTTTTAACGTCTCAACTGCATACTTTGGGCTTGATTAACATGTGGTATCAACAAGACGGTGCCACATCGCATACAGCCAGGATTACAATGGAATTACTGCGAGAACTCTTTCCACAACAAGTTATTTCAAAAAATGGTGATGTTGATTGGCCTCCACGGTCGCCTGATTTGACTGCTCCGGACTTCTTTTTGTGGGGACTTCTAAAAAGCAAGGCTTATGTAAACAAACCAGAAACGCTTGAGCAACTCAAACAAAATATTCGTGATGAAATTAACGAAATACCGCGTGAAATGAGTGAGAATGTAATGAAAAATGTGCTCAAAAGGGCTCGCATTTGTGAGGCTAACAGAGGCGGACATTTATCTGATATTGTATTCCATACATAATTGCCGACATTAAATAAAACATTTATCAATATAAGATCCATTCTCTTTCATTTAATCAAAAATCATAAACAAACAAAGTAGTATACCTTCCCGGCGGACAACCCTGTATTAATGCGAAGTTAGCTCAGTCTTTATGTGTAATAAATTTTGACAAGTACGAATAACTCAAAATTACGCATTTCAAAATCTCATATTTTTAAAAAATCTTGCCATATTTAAAAATCGCTTATTTGAAAATTCCGTATTAAAAATGCTGGTTTTCAAAATTAAGTCAAATATTATAAAAATACTTTAATTTTCACATTACACATAAGCATCGTCATTGACCGGGGAGTTAGTAATGATAAGATGGATTCTGGGCTCCATTTACAAATTCAAATAGAAATGCGAAAAAATGAAAACCGATTAGAAGAAAACGAATTAAATAAAATAAATTAAATGCCGGAATTTAATTGAATGTATTTATTTAAATTAAACTTTTATTTTTTGAATTCAGGACTAGCATGAACTTTTATATTGATTTAGAACTAAGAAATTTCTATTTTTTTAATTTTCTATTTTTTGTCGAACATATGTTTGACATATGAACTGTACACTAGTTTACTAGTTATTTAGCTGCCAGGGCAAGTAATTAGAAGGCCTTCTTTCCACATAAGGTCTTTTCCCCATATGTTGCAAAATAACATGCAGCGAATTTCCGCTTAGAATTCGTACTGTTATACGACTGTTGGTACCTAATTGTATTTCTCGTCTTTCTCCCAGAGGTACATTTGAAAGGCCCGCCCCCTAATTCGATTTATCATTGATAGATTCTATATATCATTAATACTATAAGAAACCCGTTAATATTTAGATATTTGCGAAATACATTATTAATCCAAATATCTTACCGCTTAACAATATATAAAGTGTACGACTGAACACTTGGGTTTGGTATAGGGTTTATTTCTACTTATATACTATAAGTTACACATTTGCGGTACAATTTAATTTAAATGACTAAGGGCAACATGATTTAATTTAATTGATGCCTAGATAAACAGATGTTATCGCATAGGCCTCTCGAGTTAACTAAAATGTATTGCGAATTTGCATAAAAATTTCGGTTTCTATAATCACATAATTGTTTATTGTTCCCTCTCAACATCTATTTACAATGTGTAGGTACATTACAATGTTCCAATACTTTGCGATCAGGCCAATCAAAATATACTCCTGTGTATCGTACGATAAATCGAATTTTAGAAGTATGTATATAAATGGAGGTGGGCCTTTGAAAAAATAGTATAGTATATACGATTATGCGTAGGTCAATGACCATAAATGAAAACGAATTAATTGTATTGACTTTGGTATTTAAATATTGCATAATGTATCGTTTCGATCATCGTTATTCAGAGTATCTTTCACTTCAAATTAAATGCAGCCGTAACACTACCTGATGGTATATTCCACTACACATAAATATCTCTAGTAACGGCACAAGCGTATTTAAGTACCCTCTTTAGTTCGAAATGTTCATTATGCTTTGTGGTCACGATATGGACTAATGGTTATCTTGAGATTTTGGTGTGATCAAGGCCTATCTGGCTGTATATGCCACTATACACAAATATCTCTAGTATAGGCACAACCGAATTTAAGAATCCACTTTAGTTCGAAATATTCATTATTTTGTAAAATTCGCTAGGAAAGGGTTATATAATTATGCTTTATGGTCATGATTTGGACCAGTGGTTATCATGAGATGCACAAGCGAATTTAGAAATCCACTTTAGTTTGAGATATTCAGTATTTTGTAAATTTCTCTAGGAAAGAGTTATACAATTATGCTTTATGGTCATCATATGGACCAGTGGTTATCATGAGATCTTGGTGTGACCAAGGTCTATTCGGCCGTATATGCTACTACACATAAATGTCTCTATTATAGGCACAAGCGAATTTGAGAATCCATTTTAGTTCGAAATATTCATTATTTATGAACTTTTTTTATTTATTTGCTGAAATATTTAATATAATTTTCTATATTGAATAGGTACATTACATACTACCTAGTATCTATAAAAATTTGTATACGTAGAATCCTATTATTTATTACAATTGATGAAAATTTAAATCGTTCATTAATAAAGTTAATGTGCTTAATAATGGGAGCTGCTTTTCTTCAGAAGTGCAAGATCCAGAATAATGCTTTTTTAATAAATAACTAACATTACATTTTCTTTAATACTAAAATTAGCTTATTATTCGTGATGAAATTTTAATTTGCTACATTTTCTACTTACATTTACACTTTTTCGGTTTCGGGCTGACATATTTCGAGCTAACTTCAACGACTTAAAATTCAGTATTTCCTTTCAATTTTATCAATACAATCCTACAAAAATTTTGAAATTTCTTATTGACACAGGTGCAAATAAAAATTTTATTAATCCAATCAATATTCACCCCAAGCGAATAGAAAAAATACCTTCAGTCAAAGTAAAAACCATATTTAAAGAACATCAAATTAATGGAGCAATTGCCTTTAATGGATTAAAAGAATTTAAAACTAGAGAACCTCTACAGTTCCTCTTGTTTAAATTTCATGAATATTTCGACGGATTAATTGGTTAATAGAATAGATAGAAACACTTGAAAATTTCAATGCAAAAAAACAATTTTCAAAATTCAACTTTAGAAATGCCCAATGTCTCTATTCTACTAAATTTCTCTAATATTACCACTAAAGTGTTTTCGATAGATCCTAGAACTAAACAAATTTATAATAATCTAGTAAAGAAAGAAAATGGTGAAATATATATTAAACCAATCAAAATTTAAGAAGGTATAATTATCGCTTAAGGATAGATTCCTGCATACAGTGGGTCATCATCTATCGAAATATTAAATTTTTCTAATCATTCAAAAGAATTCATAATTGAACAACCTTTACAAACAGAAACCCTAAACAATTACAATATCGAGTTAAATCATTCATTCTCTTCAGCGGGATATAATGAAAATCCCATTTCCAATTTAATTAGAACTTCTCACCTTAACGGTGAAGAATAAAGGAATTCTAAAACTATGCAATGCATACAGATATCTCTTCCAACAAGAAAATCAAAAATTGAATTTTACCAACCAAATAAAACATAAAATTGAATTAAAAAATTAAAAACCAATATTTTTTAAAAGCTATCGTTACCCGAAAATTCTAAACGAAGAAGTAAAATCACAAATACTGAAATTACTTGAACAAGGCCTAATCAGACTCAGTTACTCCTTGGTCTTCTCCCACCTGGATCGTATCAAAGAAAGCCAATTGCAGTGGAAAAGTAAAATGGCGGCTTATGGTCGATTGCCGCAAGTTAAACGATCGAACTATCGACGATCGATATCCGTTGCCAAATATTACCAAAGAAAGCCAATGCCAGTGGAAAAGTAAAATGGTGGCTTATGGTCGATTACCGCAAGTTAAACGATCAAACTATCGACGATCGATATCCGTTGCCAAACATTACCAAAATCCTTGATAAGTTTGGAAAGTGTATGTATTTTACGACACTAGACATAGCATCAAGTTTTCACCAAATTGAAGTTGAACAAAATGACATTCTCAAAACAGCATTCACTGTTGACTACGGTCACTATGAATATGTAAGAATGCCATTCGGTTTAAAAAATGTTCCGTCTACCTTTCAAAGAGTGATGGACAAAGTATTAAAAGAGCTTTAAGTTAAATCTGCCTTTGCTATATGGATGATATTATCATCTTTAGCAGAAAATTACTGGAACATATCCAAAGCCCCAAACAAGTATTCGACAGATTAAGTAAGCCAATTTAAAAAGTACAATTGGGTAAAAGTCAATTTCTTCATAAAGAAATTGCCTTTTTGTCACATATAATAACAACTGATGGAGTGAAACCAAACCCAGACAAAATTAAAGCGATTCAAAATTTCCCCATTCCTAAAATTGAGAAACAAATAAAAAGTTTCCTTCCGAGATCTCGCTAATATTACAAAACCTTTAACAGCATAGCATGACTTCGGAAAAATTAACAAATAATTCTGTTCGAAAAATACATGAACTGTTTTGAGAATTTTTCAAAGGAATTTATTCTCACCACCGACGCTGTAAATGTAGCTCTAGGAGCAATATTAAGGAACTATAGGTCGGGACAAATCTATAAGTTCTGCTTCTTGTACCTTAACGGTAACAGAACAAAATTATTCAACAATTGAAAAAGAACTGCTTGCTATAGTATCGACATGTAAATACTTCCGACCATATTTATTCGGACGAAAATTTCAGATCATAACAGATCACAAACACGCCCTTACATGGCTCTTTAGTTTAAAAGAATCTAATAGCAAATTGATACGCTGATGTCTCAAACTAGAAGAGTTTGACTACGAAATCAATTATAAAAAAGGAAACAAAAACACAAATGCTGATGCATTATCTCGAATTATCCTTGAAAATGAAGTTAATACAAATTCGGTGAATGAAACACTATCTTCTAACGATTCACAAGATGAGATTGGAAGTCGAATCAAAAATTTACGACAAGAATCAATACCTACAGCTGATTGTATTATTAATACATTTAACAACCAAATTATATTAGAATTCGATTCAAAAATAACACAATTAGATGTTCAATTCTTTGTATGTGAAATTTTAATACACAAAGAAAAGACTATGGGCAATACGCCACCGGGTTTTTAACGACACTGGACTGACGTGTAATTTAGTAATTAACACAGGAATTAGAACAGGAATTTAGCAATAGCAACATAAAATTAGTAAAAAGTAATTTATTATTGAAAGACATAGAAGAGGAAGTAGAACAAAAACATTTAATCTTAAATTATCATCATCAAAATAATCATAGAGGTATTTCGTAAACAGTATTTCGTTTAAAAAGGACCGTTTACTTCCCTAACTTGAGGAATATTGTAAATGCCATTACAAATAAATGTGAAAAAACTGAACTCCCGACCTTTCCAAATAGTACATATATATATATATATATATATATATATATATATATATATATATATATATATATATATATATATATATATATATATATATATATATATATATATATATATATATATATATATATATATATATATATATATATATATATATATATATATATCTGCTATTAACAACAAAACCTATCTGGCTATTATAAATTTTCCAAATTTGCCCAAGCTTTACCATTACTAAAACGAGAGCAATCGAGACGTAATAAAACCATTTCAAGTATTCATATCCCATCACGGAATCCCAGAAAAAATAGTTACTGATAATGGAGTTGAATTGGTATCAAAAATCTTCAAAAAATATTGTATTCTAAGTAATATTAAAATACACTACATGTGTGTCAGAAATTCAACCGGTAATTCAACCGTTGAACGATTTCACTCTACTGTTACTGGCATTTATAGAATTATTTATTCCACGGATTCAAAGAAGGATTCGGATCAAATAATGAGTAATAGTATTATTACCTATAACAAAGCTATTCATTCAACTACTAAATATACACCATTCGAATTAATTTACGGACATATTAATCAAAATACTCCATTTAACTATCAGGAAGATTTTAGTTTAAAACAAAAATATGTCTAATATCATAAAAAGAATTACGATAAACAGTTAGAAAACTTAACCTAATAATATTAGACAAACAAAATCCCAAACGAACGAAGCTACCCGACTATACAGAAGTACAGACAGTTTATATTAAAAATAATCGTAGAAACAAATTAGCCAAAAAATATTCAAAAGAACAAGTTACTAGAAACAATAAAATCAAATTTTTACTAAAAGACGAAAGATTCATAAAAATAAAATCGAACGTGTATTACAGGTTGCTGATCCAATCAACAAGGACACTGACAAAAATCAATGCCTTCTAAACTACTGGCCTCTTACACCAAATGATGACGACACGCTAAGTCTATGGTTCAACGTATATTTTCCAGATGGCAGCAAAATAAGAAACATGAAAAATTACTTTAAAAAAAAATCAGTCTCTCTAAATCGGTGAAAGGAGGAGTACGTTTATTTTTTCCAAAAACTTTTTTACACGTGCATTTTTCTATCCTCGATTCTCCATCCTTGGAAATATACCAATTTTCAACGAATCATATGGATAAGTTATTTGTGTTGTTGTAATATAAAACAATTTGTGACACTTGACAGTTGCTTATATTCATTCTATATAATCTATTTCTATGAAAAATACTGTCGTACTGTCATTATCTTTCATTTTTTTATAATTTTGTCTTTTTCTCTAGCATACGTATTATTTATTGTCTTTTTTATGTACACAGTGATTTGGTTGAATTTGGTTATAGGTAGTCTTTTTTTAGAAATATTAAACAAATCACGACCAAAAAGCTAATTTAAAATTTAGATATCAAGTCTTTATTACATATTATACTGAAATCCTGAAATAATATTCTCTGCTCTCTCACGGATGTACGAGTATTTATATTTTTGTAGTGGAAAACTTCGTATTACGTTATCTAAATAGTCGAATTTCTTTAAATTCGCACTAAATATTTTTGAATATGGTTATGAAAAATTCAATTTATGAATTATTCATAATTTTTTAATTTATTATATTATTATATAATTTAGATTTTTGTTAAGTCTGTGAAATTTTTTGCCGTCGTAAGAAGGAGGCAAGTTGTATTATTTTTACTTAATTATGCTGACCTCTCGTTGTCGACTTAAATGGACGTCTTTAGAAAAATGAATGTTGTCACAGGCCAGTACTATAGAAGGCACTGCTATTACTGACTACGATAACAACCAAGGTGTATTATCGATATAAACCGGCAATGAGAGAATAATAGACTCAAACTCTCGAATTCTACATGTAATAAATTTAGACAAATATGAGTACAATATAGTAAATATAGGATAGAGTATAACTTCTCTTAAGGAAGGAATATCAGTTAAGGGACGAACCCTTTTTTAGAGAACCTGTGCTTTAGACCACACGACTGAAGTAAAACTTCTTTAGCTCCTTCTATATATATATATATATATATATATATATATATATATATATATATATATATATATATATATATATATATATATATATATATATATATATATATATATATATATACATATATATATATATATATATATATATATATATATATATATATATATATATATATATATATATATATATATATATATATATATATGTGTGTGTGTGTGTGTATTTATATATGTATATATGTAAAATATATTAATGTATAAACATATACATATATTAAAATTAATTTGTTTGTCCATTTTTTTGTCCAAATTTAATCAGATTGCTTTTTTAACAAATTATTAAAATAAAATGGCATCAACTAAAATTACGTTCATAAACAACGCAATTTCCACCATTTTCATCCATATTTGACCTTTTATTGGTCTGATTCTATTTATAATAAATTTGTATTGTTTTGATGTTGTTGTTGTTGGTAGAACAAAAAAGACAAAACCAAATGACACACGCAATTTCACTTTAAATAAACAACACACAAAACAAAAAAACTAAAAAATAACTTAATATCACTCTCTCAATTTTCTTTCGCCTCGCCCGATCACACTCGCGTAAAGAAGTTTTACTTCAAAAACAAAAAAAATAACTTATATCTCTCTCTCAACTTTCGTTCGCCTCGCCCGATCACACTTTTCGTAACGCTCTTGTCACGCATTCACCAGCTTACTCCCCAAGTCAAGCGTGCGTAAAGAAGTTTTACTTCAAAAAAAAAAGTGAGTGTGCTTTAGACCACACGACTGAAGTAAAACTTCTTTAGCTCCATTTATATGTATACAGTTCGTATCATTTCTTTTGATGTTGTTGTCTTTTTAGGACCGCCTCTGTTGCGTTTAGCGATGCTACCAGTTTCGTTGTATCGAGTTATGGTTCGATACACAAACATTTTATTCACATTCAAATGCTGGAGCTGACGAACTATTGCTGTTTGTGAATTTCCACCCAAATACAGTGCAATTACACTATTACGTTTGAATTCCATTACGATTTTTTTATGAAGATATTAATTTAGAACAATTATTTGTTGACCACATGTAAACAACTAACCAAACTTCAATTTGTCAAAAAATTGACGCGCGAAAATGACAACTACACAAATGACAGCAGAGTGAAATCAGTAACATTTGGTCTCAGCCACCCTGTATATATATATATATATATATATATATATATATATATATATATATATATATATATATATATATATATATATATATATATATATATGTATATATATATATATATATATATATATATATATATATATATATATATATATATATATATATATATATATTTATATATACGTTTATATACTCGTATGTATGTATATATGTTTAATATATACATATATTAATTTTCTACAAATATTTAAATTTTCTATGGGTTTTCATTGATAAATTAATATTTTTGAATAGATTTTTATTTAATTTATTTTTATTCATTATTTTCATTATCAGATACATCAGTAATTACTGTGGTTGATTGCAAGACCGAGACAATAGGCTTGTGGTATGAGAAATAAGATACATATGTTTTCGAATGAAAATTAGAAAGATATCTAGATAAAACTGCATCGATTGTTGTTCCATGTCTTGTGGTAGGCTCATTTCGGCTATTATTCATTTGTAGTTCTAATTTATCTTGTAGAAAGTTTACCAAGAGTTGTCCATCTTCGGACGCGAAATTAACATTGAAATCTCCTGCTAAAATTAGTGGCAATGTATGATAGTTTTCTCCCAATTTTTCAGAGCCTACTCGACCGTAAATCATAAGTCTTTTATATAAAAACTTTATAATATTATTAACTGTGTTATTGGGCGAAATGTAAGCAACTACCATTATGATGTTTGTTCCATTGTCCAAGACACAGTGAGCAGCACATAAATCACCAATTGATGATTGACCAATATCGATTTCATGAATATGTCGTAATATATTGTCCATTTTCGAAGTTACTATATTCGAGCCATCATTTGATTTCTGATAAATTGCCACTCCTGTTGATCTAACATTTTTACGCTTAAATCTCGCAATACAATCAAAATTCGGGATGTCAACATTTTCGTCGTCATTTGACCAGGTTTCTGATAGAAACAAAATATTGCTTGAATTAATTACGGGATCGCTCAACTCCGACACGTGTTTTCCGAGGCTTTGGCAATTGAAAGTAATCATGGCAAAGTTTTTCCGTCATTCATGAAATCAAGAATCGTTCTTCCTATTGTTGACAATGTATTCAACGATAATCGGCGAAATTCATCTTGTAAAGATATGATTGATGTATCATTTTTTCGGCCATGATAAAATCTATTATCATTGTCTTTTGGCACTATGCACAGTCCTTCAATACTCGAACTTCAGCGCCGAGGTCAAATCGCAATAAATAAAATGATCCAATGGTGTGAAGTAAATAAGATGTTACTATCAGCAGAAAAAACAGTGATGCTCCAACTAAAGGGCAAATTTGACTCTAGTCGACCACCAACGATATCACTAAACGGTAAAAACATGAAAATGGTCAAGTGCGTTAGATATCTAGGTGTTGACCTTGATGAACGAATGGGCGTAGCATCCCACGTTCTTAGAGTCTGCGAAAACGCTAAGAAGCTATTCCACTCTTTGGCGAGAGTGTCAAGAGAAGGATGGGGACTTAAACACAAAACACTGAAGTTAATATACAAAGGTGTGGCGGAGGCGTTTTTCCCGTATTCGGCGGCTTTTTGGTATGATAGGTTAAACTGTCACCATATCAGGTCACTAGAAAGTGCTCAGAGGAATATCCTGCTAGGAGTAACAAAAGCTTACCGAACGGTATCTAAAGATGCTATAGTGGTTCTGGCTGGCGTACTCCCGGTGGATATTCTAATCAAAAAACGAGCGAACTTGTACCACCTAAGAAGGCGTGGCCAAAATAATATAGGTGAATATGTACATGCTGCTGATAGTAGGCAGGATCAATATAATAGTAAAAATGATATAGAAGCGATGGCGATTGACCTCTGGCAACGAAGGTGGAATGAATCAGCCAATGGAAGGCATACCTTTGGCTTCATTCCTGATATTAAAGAAAGACTAAAAATGAAATTACCACTGACGAGCTCGATGTGCCAAGTTATCTCTGTTATCTCTGTATAAGTTTAAAGCATACCTGCAAAGATTTAAGATAACGAACCAGTGTCAATGTTTATGCGGATCGGAAGTAGAAGACGTTAAGCACCTACTTTTCGAATGTAACGAGGTGACGGTTATGCCATTAAAACATAAGTGGCTTGGTAACATGAACATACATGAATTACCACTGCCTATATTACTAAGCAACGACCTACTCCCGTAGTTTCAGCCATATTGTGCTGAACTGATCAACGTCTTAAAAGAACGGAACAGTGTACAATAGTAGACCGGCAAAACGGAATGTACATGTCTCCCCGTGACTAGGGACGGTAACGTTATAATTTTTGAATTATAACGGCTGAAATGTACAAACACTGGTATCGATTGACTGCGCTAATTGATTTACATGGAAATTGGCTAAGTAAACCGATACAAATTTGAATAATTCTTAGTTTAAGATTATACCTAGGTATAAGAATTGACGTAAATTTTTCCGGAAATGTTGACTACGACGAATGAATGAGTCCTTCAATACTGGTAACTCGTGATAGAGCAACATAATAATGGTAGAGAATGAGTCCTTTGATATTCATAACAACTTCATTGAATGTTCCACCTTGGGATTTATGAATTGTCATGGCACATCCTGATACTAAAAGAAAATGATTTCGTTTTGCGTTTATTGTTATGATATTATTCATGGCAATGGTAGATCGTTCGCCTCGCTCGATTACATTTTTCGTAACGCATTCATCAGCTTACTCCCTAAGTCAAGCGTGCGTAAAGAAGTTTTACTTCAAAAAATAACTTATATCTCTCTCTCAACTTTCGTTCGCCTCGTCCGATCACACTTTTCGTAACGCTCTCGTCACGCATTCGCCAGCTTACTCCCCCAAGTCAAGCGTGCGTAAAGAAGTTTTACTTCAAGAACAAAGAAAATAGCCCGATCACACTTTTCGTAACGCTCTCGTGACGCATTCACCAGCTTACTCCCCAAGCTAAGCGTGCATAAAGAAGTTTTACTTCAATAAATGACACACGCAATTTCACTTTAAATAAACAACACACAAAAAAAACAAAAAAATTACTTATATCTCTCTCTCAACTTTCGTTCGCCTCGCCCGATCACACTTTTCGTAACGCTCTCGTCACGCATTCGCCAGCTTATTCTCCAAGTCAAGCGTGCGCAAAAAAGTTTTCTTCAAAAAAACAAAAAAAATAACTTATATCTCTCTCTCAACTTTCGTTCACCTCGACCGATCACACTTTTCGTAACGCTATCGTCATGCATTCACCAGCTTACTCCCCAAGTCAAGCGTGCGTAAAGAAGTTTTACTTCAAGAACAAAAAATAACTTATATCTCTCTCTCAACTTTCGTTCGCCTCGCCTCGCCTCGTCACGCATTCATCAGCTTACTCCCCAAGTCAAGCGTGCATAAAGAAGTTTTACTTCAATAAATTTGTGTTGTTTTGGTGTTGTTCTTGTTTGGAAAAACAAAGCCAAAAATAAATGGCAAACGCAATTTCACTTTAAATAAACACACACATAAAAAAAAATAACTTATCTCTCTCTCTCTCTCTCAACTTCCGTTCGCCTCGCCCGATCACACTTTTCGTAACGCTCTCGTCACGCTTTCACCAGCTTACTCCCCAAGTCAAGCGTACGTAAAGAAGTTTTTCTTCAATAATAAATTTAAAAACCATTCAGATAACTTACCATTAAAACGAGAACAAAACGAGGATTTATTAACGAGATAGGAAGCATAATTAAGGCATTTACTGGAAATTTAGGTCAGGATGATTATGAAGAAATAGCGAATAATTTAGAAATTATAAGTCGTAATGAAGAATTAATAAAAGAACAAAACGAAAAACAAATAAAGCTTAATATGGGTATGTTAGACAGATTTAACGAAATTCAAAAGTTTGTAGGCGAACAAACAAACAAAAAAATAGATTTTAATATTAGATACTTATAAAATATAACCTCTGGGAAGTTAGCCCGAAAAATCATCCCGAAAAACAATTATAGTTACATATGGCAAGACTATTATATATTTACAGAATATTTTAATACTATCCTGATAGTCAAGTATATATAATTATTATTGCTGCATACAAAACAAATATTTTAAATTACTACGAGTATAGTTTTGTAATAAAATTAGTATCACGAAATTGTCATTTAAAATCATATGTACTACATTCTACATAACATTTCGCGACAATTTTTTATATCACCTCGAAAAAAATACACTAATATAATTCACATCGATATATAATCAAATTTAATAAAATATACAAAAAAAAGTTTAATTCAAATATTTAATATTAGAAAAACAACAATTCTCTGAACGAAAATAAAACTATTTTAAATAATAATTACTTGTTTTAAGGCTGTGTCACTCAAATTGTCAAAAACGATGTTTAGTAAAAATCAGTTTTTGACCATAAAATATTACCAATTGGCCTAATTCTTTCTTTAGCATGAATTTAAATGTATAATTGAGGGATTAATATTAGTTAAAAATATTAAAAATTAAAGTTAGTTTAGTTTAATATAATATCGATCGATATAAAGATCGAAAAATTACGTCAAACGATAAGTTTATTTGTTTTTATGCCACAATGACGAATATTTGGAAAAGTTTTGTTAAGTGGTTATTAATTTAATAAATATGCAATGTTTAGATCAGCAAAAATGAAAAATAATAAATTTATTAATAATTTTACAGATAAAAACAATATAAGCAGTTAAGTTAGTAAGCAAATTATACAAAATAAAAATCACAAAATTAACAAAAACACAAAATGTATACATTTAGGGGCAATAAAATATCGACATTAACAAAATTTGATTTTTGCAGTACCATACAGATTAAGCAAGGTTGGTATGGAATTTGTAGAGGAATAATCCACCTTTCAACCACCAAAATTGTGACTCGAGTCTATGAGTCAAATTTTAGATATAGCTGTGTGAAGTCGTAGTAGATATTAATTAACAGAGCAAGGTTGGTATGGAATTTGTAGAGGAAGAATCCAACTTTTCAAACACCATAATTGTGATTCGAGTATATGAGTCAAATTTTAGATATAGTCGTGTGAAGTCGTACTAGATACTAATTAACAGAGCAAG
Organism: Nephrotoma guestfalica; assembly: GCA_963691935.1. NCBI lineage: Eukaryota > Metazoa > Arthropoda > Insecta > Diptera > Tipulidae > Nephrotoma > Nephrotoma guestfalica. The sequence continues at coordinate 98,383,049 of OY829915.1, forward strand.
GTTGGTATGGAATTTGTAGAGGAATAATCCACCTTTCAATCACCAAAATTGTGGCTCGAGTCTATGAGTCAAATTTTAGATATAGCCGTGTGAAGTCGTAGTAGATATTAATTAACAGAGCAAGGTTGGTATGGAATTTGTACAGGAAGAATCCACCTTTCAAACACCAAAATTGTGATTCGAGGATTATTCCTCTACAAATTCCATACCAACCTTGCTCTGTTAATTAATATCTACTACGACTTCATACGGCTATATCTAAAATTTGACTCATAGACTCGTGTCACAATTTTGGTGTTTGAAAGGTGGATTCTTCCTCTACAAATTCCATACCAACCATGCTCTGTTAATTAATATCTACCACAACTTCACAAGACTGTAACCGGTGTGAAGTTTCTAACAAAAAATAACAAAAAAGCCAAATTATATATGTGTTGGTAACACTCAATATTAAATTCTTATTAGAAAAAATTGAGTGAGATTTATTACACTGTAAAATTATTTTCCGAATGAAGATATTGATGATTATTAAAACAGATAAGAAAAAACAAATAAAAATCAAGTGAGAATTAGTTAACAAATAAATAAAAGTAATAGCTATAACAGAAAAATATCAGAATTGTTTATTGAAAATTCTCGATCAAAATACTGTGTATTTTATCAATCTGGGCCAATAACAAGCTACTTCCAGAGATTAGGGCAAGACACCACTGTATAGGTCGAATTGGCCTATCTCTAAAGAACATTTTCCGGTATAAGGTTTTCCCAAGCGGAGAAAATGCAACCTTGTTAATAGCAATTTTCCAAAGTAAATTTTGAGTATTTATCAATCTGGACCAATAACAAGCCACTTCCAGAGATTAGGGCAAGACACCACTATATTGGATTAATTGGCCTATCTCTAAAGAACATTTTCCGGTATAAGGTTTTCCCAAGCGGAGAAAATGCAACCTTGTTAATAGCAATTTTCCACCGTAAATATTGAGTATTTATCAATCTGGGCCAATAACAAGCCACTTCCAGAGATTAGGGCAAGACACCACTGTATAGGTCGAATTGGCCTATCTCTAAAGAACATTTTCCGGTATAAGGTTTTCCCAAGCGGAGAAAACGCAACTTTGTTAATAGCAATTTTCCACCGTAAATTTTGAGTATTTATCAATCTGGGCCAATAACAAGCCACTTCCAGAGATTAGGGCAAGACACCACTATATAGGTTGAATTGGCCTATCTCTAAAGAACATTTTCCGGTATAAGGTTTTCCCAAGCGGAGAAAATGCAACCTTGTTAATAGCAATTTTCCACCGTAAATTTTGAGTATTTATCAATCTGGGCCAATAACAAGCCACTTCCAGAGATTAGGGCAAGACACAACTATATTGGTTAAATTGGCCGATCTCTAAAGAACATTTTCCGGTATAAGGTTTTCCCAAGCGGAGAAAATGCAACCTTGTTAATAGTAATTTTCCACCGTAAATTTTGAGTATTTATCAATCTGGGCCAATAACAAGCCATTTCCACAGATTAGGGCAAGACAACACTATATAGGTTAAATTGGCCTATCTCTAAAGAACATTTTCCGGTATAAGGTTTTCCCAAGCGGAGAAAACGCAACCTTGTTAATAGCAATTTTCCAAAGTAAATTTTGAGTATTTATCAATCTGGGCCAATAACAAGCCACTTCCAGAGATTAGGGCAAGACACCACTATATAGGTTAAATTAACCGACCTCTAAAGAACATTTTCCGGTATAAGGTTTTCCCAAGCGGAGAAAATGCAACCTTGTTAATAGCAATTTTCCACCGTAAATTTTGAGTATTTATCAATCTGGGCCAATAACAAGCCACTTCCAGAGATTAGGGCAAGACACCACTATATAGGTTAAATTGGCCTATCTCTAAAGAACATTTTCCGGTATAAGGTTTTCCCAAGCGGAGAAAATGCAACCTTGTTAATAGCAATTTTCCAAAGTAAATTTTGAGTATTTATCAATCTGGGCCAATAACAAGCCACTTCCAGAGATTAGGGCAAGGCACCACTATATAGGTTGAATTGGCCTATCTCCAAAGAACATTTTCCGGTATAAGGTTTTCCCAAGCGGAGAAAATGCAACCTTGTTAATAGCAATTTTCCACCGTAAATTTTGAGTATTTATCAAACTGGGCCAATAACAAGCCACTTCCAGAGATTAGGGCAAGACACCACTATATAGGTTAAATTGGCCGATCTCTAAAGAACATTTTCCGGTATAAGATTTTCCCAAGCGGAGAAAATGCAACCTTGTTAATAGCAATTTTCCACCGTAAATTTTGAGTATTTATCAATCTGGGCCAATAACAAGCCACTTCCAGAGATTAGGGCAAGACACCACTATATAGGTTAAATTGGCCTATCTCTAAAGAACATTTTCCGGTATAAGGTTTTCCCAAGCGGAGAAAATGCAACCTTGAGTAATTTTTTATAACTTCCTTTATTCCAAACAAGGAAAAAAGCGTTAGTATTAAACGGTCCATTTCTCATTATTCTGCCGTTTCCCCCCTTTCAATTTTTTCCTTAAATTTGTATGCCATGCCGATTTACCCCATTTGAGTAGTTTATATTTCGACAAATAACGGCTAGTTTCTACTAGAGGTTACAATAGCCCCATGTATTAAGTATTAAACTGTCTATATGCCATGTCTCAGCGGTCTTTCCAGTTTTCAATTTTTTATTTAAGTGTAAGGCATACCGATTTCACTTGTCTAAGTAGTTTATATGTCGACTAATATTATAAGGATCACAGGGATTATTCTAAGACGTCATCAGCAGATTACAATAGGCCCATGTACTAAGTAATGAAAAGTCTATATACCATTTCCCAGTGGTCTCCCCAATTTTCAATTTTCTATTTAATTTGTATGGCATACCGTTTTCACCTGTTTGAGTAATTTATATTTCGACTAAGATTATGAGGATCACAGGGATTCATCTAAAACGTCATCAGTAGATTGCAATATCTCTATGTACCTCAAATTTCAATTGTTCATCAACCTCCTGATGACGTCTTAGAAGAATTCCTGTGATCCTCATCATCTTAGTCGACATATAAACTACTCAAACAAGTGAAATCGTTATGCCATACAAATTAAATAAAAAATTGAAAATTGAGGAGACCGCTGGGAAATGGTATATACACAGTTTATTACTTACTACATGGCGCTGTTGTAATCTCCTAATGACGTCTTAGAAGAATCCCTGAGATTTTCATAATCTTAGTCGACATAATAACTACTCAACATTCTATTTACATTAATATCTACCCTGGCATATTTTAAATTGTCATTATCATTTGTTGAGGTTGCCAAGCCTTGTCAAATGTGAAGTGAAAAAGCCAAATCCGAAGCGGAGCACTTAGAAAATCAAATAATAAAATAATAATAAATAAATGAAAAACAAAATTTAGTTTAATTTTGAAAATTAATAAAAAACTTTATTGCAAATAAATAATAATTTCGGCTGCTGTGCTGTTGAGCTGCTGTACCTTCGAAAATCCAAAACTGAATAGTAAGAAAATTAAAATTTTGTATAATATATATACAAAATTTTGTAATGCAATCTGGATCGTAAAAGTTGGATTGATCCAGTATTGTTGCATTTGGTAAACAAGACAATACAAATCTGAATTGCATCCACCAAATCTGGTTTCAGCTGGTTACCAATTTATTTGTGTTATAGACGTACGTACGCCTATGAACAGTATTGCAATGATAAATCTTATTTGTTCTTATTGCCACGCCATCATGTTAACTTAGGTATTAAATGATTGTGTCATTGGTTATCACAATTATTTAATGATGATGGGGGGCATCTATAATACAATTTTAACAACTACCGTGCCATCATTTAATTTAAATATTTTGTGTCTTGGTTATCACAAAAAGGATGGTGGCATCTATGATACGATTGCAATACTGTTCGTTTCAATGTTAATTTTATTATTGGTAACGATTTTTATTGATATGAAAATCGGCATGATAATGAGATTCACTAATTTTGTTTTGTGTACAAAATTGTTTTTGTTGTATGTACCGATTTTATGTAACAAGACTGTTATTGCATATTCATTTGGAATATAATTATTTATAAGAAGAATTGTTCGTTAATAAATAATTCAGTCTACGGAGAATAGTCCGTTTGTATATTGTGCGGTGTTTCTTGTAGTTGAAGAAACAGGCCGCTACACATTCTTATGCTGATGATTTGCAATTATATATTGGCTGTGACTTGTCGAATATATATGAAATTGTGAGATGTCTGAATGACGATCTTAACAATGTTTCGCTATGGTCCAAAAATAATGCACTTACCATAAATCAAGCTAAAAGTAAAGCATTATTTTTCTCGAAAAATGGCTCCCATAGTATTGTACCTGAACTCTTTTTAAACAATGATACTATTTTATTTGTTCCTAATGTTAATAATCTAGGTCTAATCATGAATTCAAAGTTGACTTGGAATGATCATGTAAGTTCATTGTGTCAGTGAGTTAATTATACAAGTAGTTTATACTCGCTAAGATTAATAAAAAAAAATTGTCCAGTTGACTTACGGATATACTTGGTCAAAAGTTTGTTTATACCAATTTTCTCATATTGTGATGCAATATTTTCAAATTGTGACAGTTCGTCAAAACGTTTGCTTCAGGTTGCTTTTAACAATTGTGTACGTTATGTTCATGACTTAAAGAAATATGATCACGTTTCTGAATTTAAGCATTCGATTCTTGGTTGTAACTTGTTTAAGTTTAATCGTTATAGGACTGCTCTATTTATCTTTCGAATAATTAAGTCAGGATGTCCATTGTACTTGTATGATAAATTAAATTTCTCTCAGTCATTACGAACAAAAAATATTAATTTACCCGCTAACAGAACTAATGTTTATAATAATTAGGGTTTAACAAATGAGCTTGTCACTTGGAACAATTTACCATCTGCGGTAAAAAATATAACCGCTGTTAATAATTTAAAAAAAGTTATATTTAATTTAATAATGGATAAATAATTTTTGCTATTGTTAAATTGTACATATTTGTAAACATTTCATATCATTTACTGTTGTATATATTTCTGTATATATTATTACTATAGTTTTTAATATGTTACATAATTATTATTGTTTTTTTTTTCATTCATTTGTTTAATTAAATTGTAAATATGTTAATGTACAAAAGCTAAGGCTTATACTTTTGTAATAAAACATTATTATTAGGTATTAAACGGCTGAAATCGGTATGTCATACAAATTATTAAATAAAAAATTTAAAATTGGGGAGACCGCTGACAAAAAAAATTTGGTAACATTTAAAATCGAATTGTTGGCAAACTACAAAACGAAAAAGTTTATAAAATTAAAAATTTGAAATCCAAAAGTGATTAATTAAATTTAAAAATAGACATTAAAAACAAAATAAAATAAAAAAATGCGTGTGCATCAACCTCCAGTGCTCCAGTCAAGCACCATACTGTCTAGACGATTATACTGAATTTATCTGAAACTTAATATAGGGGTTTCCAATAAGAGTGATATGATTTCTTTAAAAAAAACACACTAATTGTTAAGGAAATTGAAATGTTTTTTATTTAATGTGAAGTACAATCGATACAATTAAGTTCTGAATAAAACGTCATTCAAATGGCCTCCACGACTTCTTCTGCAGGAACGAATTCGATGAACCCAATTTTCGAGCACTTTTTCCACTAAATCAAGTCGTATGTCAAGAATAGCCTATTGGAAAACCCTATATAATGTTTTTTTATACAGAAATTGCCTCCTTCGGTGCAATACTTAAAATTTTGTTTGGTGTGGGTGAATAAACACCTAAGGCATCTTAAGTTGGTTCAGTAGGTAGCACTAAGCGTTTCAAAAATAGTGTTGTCTATTAATGTATTGTCACGAATTTCGGGCGTTCGATATGGATTCGTAATCGATTTTGCAGATAAAAACACTCAGCGATTTAAGAGATACAAACTTTATTTTCCAACAGCTTTAATTTCTTCAGCATTTCACTAATTTGATTCTTTATTACTGGTTTTACTATTTTATTTACTGTTTGCTTCTTAACCCGTCCCAAATGTCTCGCGCTTTTAATTTGTCTATCTGGCGATGTATGTGTTCTGCTTTTGTAAATCACTTTCATGCAGTTGTTATTCGCGGTCATTCGACGTCATCAATTCTCTTATATTGATGATTACTGCCGTTCTTAATTTCCAGTACTTTCCATGATGATGATTACACCACTGCAGTTTACTACAATTGCTTTCGTTATCTTGCTATAATTGCTTTAGTTAATACTAATACTAAAATTAATACTAAAATCCAATTCCCAATCAGTATACCAATATATTGGAGGAATACTTGACCCGACAACATCGATGATGTTAAGAATAATAATCGCTTAATAAAATTTTAGTCTCCAACTGGGATCGAACTCACGACATTTGGGTTGATAAAACTTGGTGTTGTACACCTTAAGCACCCGACGACCAAGTGGTATACCTATGTAGAGTAGAATTCGTAACAGTATAGATGTATCTAGAGATTATTATGAAATAATGTGTGAATGTATGAATAAAAAAAGTAAATCCAAAATGATAAAATAACAAGACCAAATTAAATTAAAAAAATAGAAAAGTTCCACCAGCCAGGAAACGACTCTACCCACTGGGCTCGCTATGACATTCCATATGTTTCTAAAGAAAATGGGAAAAAACTATTTTTTGTGATAGACGTTTGATCGGCTGTTATCTTAAATCTGACCATACAGTTAGTCAATTACACGCAAGCTGCTACTATACATATTTGAGTTTCTACTAAAACCAAATTGTAGGGCGGTATTTCAGTAATCACTTCAAGAAATCGGTTGAAGCGATTAGAAATTACTAGCTGAAATACTTTAGAGATTGATATTGGTATACATATATCGGCCTACAGTTAGTTGTTATCAATTTGTTGCACGATTTATAAACAGAAACAACTCTTCTTATTATAAGTCGTCGGAAATGTTCCATCATCCATCGATTTATTTATTAGCTTCAAAAATCCTAATACTTTAGAAATGTGGCATGATGTATGCTGGATATACTTGATTGATATTAATTGAAAACCAATTGCATCTAAAGTAACATCACTGTTGTATTGAACAGTTTTATTGAAACTGGCTAGTTCAGCATTGATTTCAGTATTTGTCATATATAGAGAATTCGCTTACAAATATAAATAAATCACGGAAACCTATATCGTGTTTTTCAATATTTAATTTGCTCAGTCGATTCCCGTATTAGAGTATACTTTTTAAGGCTGTGTGGTACTGAAAAAACAAATTACTTTCTTAGTGTCGATATTTAAATGCCCCTAAAATATATGCAATTGGTTTGTTTCTTTAATAAATTTGATACCAAAAATTTGTGTATTGTGCTTACTAAACTTTACGTATATTCTTTATATCTGTAAAATTAATAAATAAATGTTTTATTCTTCATTACTAATCTGAACGTTGCATATTATAATAAATTAATAACCACTTATCATGGACACACTTTTTATTTTGTGGTTTGCCATCGAGGGACAGTAAATTTATAACAATAATCGTCATTGCGGCGTAAAACAAATAAACTTATCGTTTAGCGTAATTTTTCTACGTCATTTCAAGACTAATCTTGATAATCATGAATTAATATCTCGATTTTATGTTCCTTAACACCTTGGTGCACAAAATTTTCGCTGTTTAGAGGTAAAATATTGAAAAAAATTACCTAACCATAGAAAAACTAAACTAAACTAGAAAAAAATTAATCCCTCAATTATACATCTAAGTTCACCCTAAAGAGAAAATTAGGTCAATTGGTAATATTTTATGGTCAAAAACTGAATTTACTAACCATCGTTTTTGACAATTTCAGTACCATAAGTATATTCGAGTTTATGTAGTATAATTCAAGGATGTTTTTAATTTGTAGTTGTACAAAGTTCTAATTGTTTTAGATTGTTGATGACCAGATTGATGAACGTTTTGGAATTTTTCAGCAGACTAAACAAAAATCTACTCGATAAGTTTTTTATTCAATTTATAAAAATTCGCTAAGATAATCAGAATATACTATGGTATAACTTAAGTTTTGTAGTTCCGTTACTGCCATTTGATGAAGTGATATAATATTTCATGGAAATATTTAAATCTCACTCAAGAATTGAAACCAACGTTTGATAACAAAACCATCTCACTAATAGAATCGGAAACATTATTTATAACCCAAAATAATCAAATTTGCTTTCGAAAAATATGTATATAAAGACTACCGACAAGAACTGATTAGGTTTTTAAATATTACATATAGCTGTTGCAACAATCTTATTATAAAAATTGATAAAAAATTAAAAATTTCCTTTTGTAATTTGGTAACTGCTTTTGCTCCGAAACCCATATAAAGTTCATATAGGCTCGTGTGAAAAGTGTGAAAATTTCAAGAAGTATATCACAGTCGAATACAACAAAAATACAAGGAATTTCTTGAATTATTTCGTAAATTCAGCTACACAATCGCATACAAACCGTCACACAAAATACAAAAGAAATTATCATTACAATAATACCATAATAATGGCAGTGGGTTGTAGAAATTTGAACTGCAGCAATCTATGTTTTACACCAGACAAACCGATAAATCGTTCGCAGGGAGATTTAAAAACGCACAAAAGAAATAACCTTTTTATATTTATTTACTACAACCAATTTACAAATTTAACTAGTAATTTGTCTGGAGGATTTTAGCCCTTTGACTAGCCCCCTTTGCAATTTTATTATATTTTTAGCAAATTTAGATTGTATCAAGTTGATGGTTTCATCCTTCGCAGCCGTCTTACTGGTTTTATTTTATCTAATATACGACATATCTCAGCATTTGAATGTATACTAACACGTTGCTTGTGTTTCTAAAGAAATGAGAAATACAAACCGAATCACAGCTTTCAAATTAAATTACGCTCACCATTTATTCACGCAAAATCATACACACAGAAATAAACATAAAGCAATGCATACCATACACTTAGAAAATGTGGAATGATCCTACCAGAAGATAATCGATGAACTCATTGATGAGTTTATGATGAATCTTTCAGTGAGGTCTTAGTAGTACCTTTTTGAGGTAATGACACTCTCGAAATAACCTACATTTTCTATTTAGATTTAACTGTTCTCTTAAGTACATCTGATTGTTGTCTAGGAACTTAGAATCCAATGTGATCAGTAAAAATATTTTTGGCTAAATTCCAGTTAAAGGATGTTAAATTTAAAAATTTTGGTAGATGCAAGCCAAAAAACGCGAGACAATTTACATTTTTTTCGGAAAAATTTTCCGGAAAAATGTAATGAGTTTCCATTTGTTTTTATTTATTTTGTTTAAACACTTTACTTTTGTTTAATTAGTTTTTATTTTGTTTACCAAATTTTGAGGTTGAGTTTGTGAGTAAGCGATACGAACGACCGACCAAACGGCACAATGGTTAAAGCTTTGACGTTTTGATCGGGAGGTAACGGATTTGAATACCGATAAAAGCAAGATGCAGAAGGGAATTTTCATCATCAGATTATAATCTGTGATGAAAAGGAACACAACTATGACACACTTTCGGAGTGCAGTCTCATGGGCCGACCCGTCTTCCACGCCAGTCCTATAAGCTGACATGGACCTGTGCAATGGTCAGTAGGTTCTTCGCAAATCAGACCTATAGCCGTATGTTCTCGAATTGGCTGGCAACGGCGTAAAAGTAATGACGGGAAATGCGAACCGCGAAAGAGTTGGGAGAGCCTTGGCCACAGAACAGATTGCAAAAATAGTAAAATTTCGAAATTTAGTATTTTTGAAAAAAAAAATCGGGTATTCAAGTCCAACCCATTAGTAATTATAAAAATTTAATACAATAATAATTTTGATTATTAAAACAAACGGGGGTTTGGGCGGCAGCTACCATCCTCTAAGTTATAAAAAAGCTAATTTTTATTTTTAAAATTGCAATAAAATAAATAAAAATTCAATCAATTTATAAAAATTTGTATTTGCGGTAAGAAATTGTTGCACTATTTAAAAGCAGGGCTGTCTTATAATTTTTTTTTTAAAAATGCATACATTTCATGGAAAATTTTCCGGAAAATATATGAATTTTCCGGCGATTTTTTGCTTGCGCCTGCTGAAACCTTTAAATTTAATAGATAAATAAAAATTTTGAAAATCATGTTGCTTACCTCATTGTTACGATATCCCCTGACTAATACTCTTGTAAGTTTTGGCGATCATGAAGCACAATAAATTAAAAGATGTTCGCAAAACAGCAAATAACAAAAATGTGTGCATAACACTTTTTATAATAAATTCAATTATTTTCAAAATTAATATTATGAATCAAGTGCTATTGAAATTGAGATTTACAGCTAATTTGATCAATTAAAAAGCTAGCCCAAAATTCAAAAAATTTAAAAATATGTATTTATAATTGAGCTTGAATAAATACTAAGCATAAAAAAGATTAGGTTATGGTTACTACAAATTCGTAATTGTGTTATTTTCATACTACTCTTGCATTTATTCCACTCAAGTGAATTTATAATTAAATATTCATTTTAAGTATATTTAAAATTATAGAAATAAGTCGGTTGACTATTTAATAAAGCTCTACAGATTTAAGTATCCATATAATATGTAAAGAGTGTCTCAGCAAGAGCGCCAGATTTAATTTTAAAGAAAAACATATTTATTTTTGAATTAAGCAAACATTTTTATTTCAACATAAAGAAAAATAGGTCCGATTAAACGTGAAATACAACATCAGACAAATGGCCACCATGAAACCTCTGACACAGGTTTATTCTTTTGTTGAAATTTTGAATGACGTTTTCGCATAAATGTGACTGTATTTCACCAATAACGCGCCGTATTCCCTCTTTAAGATGTTCAACTGTTTCAGGCTTATTCGCATACACTTTTTCCTTCACATAGCCCCAAAGAAAAAAGTCCATCGGTGTTAGATCGCACACAATTCAACCTTGTACGCGTGCAAATGCAGATTTTTTACCAAAATTCGTTGCATAGTGCTTTTGGAACTGTTTAACTCTTGACCACGATTCCGAATGGAAGTTCCTGGATTCTCGGCCACAGATTCCCTTATTGTGGCTATATTTTCCCGACCGTGACCGACAAGGACGACGACGACGAACAATGATCTTCTGATCCATCAGCGTAAATTTGGTCTCAAATTTTGTAATTAAACGCCTCACTGTCGATTCATTTAACGCATAATGTGCGACCGAAAACTTGACGTAATTGGTGTGTTTTCGCAAAACTTTCACCATTTTGTAATGTGTTTTTACAATAATTAAACGTTGTTGGTTTAAATACTTCTCCATATTCTTAAATCGCGTAATCTGTACGTAACAACTGGCAAAATAAATCACCGTACAACTCGTATTAACAAAATGGCGGCAAATTTAATCCGGCGCTCTTGCTGAGACACCCTTTATTACAAGAATCATAATAACCATTATTTTCATCTCAACAAGTATTTTGCTTTTTTCGATTGAAATCCACTTGCTCTGTAATTACATCAATTTTATATTTGTGCTCTAGGTACTTGAGTATACAATGTGTATCATGATTAGTATATACACACATCAAGCATATACAAGACATTGTTGTGTAGGTTTACATAACGTGTACTTTGTGCGTACGTTTGTGTAACGTTGTTTACAATTAATTTCACTGTACGTCTATATCAGCAACAAAACATAAAAATTAACATAAAATTTATGTTATGTACACACAGAGTTTTGCTAATATACTACAACTAGACAACAATAAAGTAAAATACAAATTATCATTTTTCCTACTTCTATTTATTGGTTACTAAAGTTATTTATTTATTTTCATTTTTCCTCCCGCACCTATCGTATTGCATGCTTATACAGTGCTGGGAAAAAAAATTGGGCAAACATATTTTATTGCAAATTGAAGTCTTTTTTTGCTAAAATTACAAAACTTTTGAGAGCAATTGGCGTATTGTTTCATTTTAAATACATGTATGACGTAAATTTTTGAAAAAAAATGTACATGCAATTTAGGAGGAAACCCCGAAAAATGCCAAAATATTCAAAATACGTTGATTGGAGTTAAAGTACTAGAATAATTTAAGCACCTATTTTTTAATTTTGTTTTGTTTTTTTATTCATTTATAGAAGTTCTATCTATAATATTAATATTTTGTTGGACCGCCTTTTGTTTTTATTACACCGGTACAATCTCGCAACTGATGTGCAAAAGAATTGATCAAGCAATTATTTAATTTTACGCATACATTTCTTGGCCGTCATTAGGGTGCAGATGTTTTTATTAGCTGTAATTTTTTTTTTTAGTTATTAATATTGTATATTTTGTAAGATTAAGTTATTCTGTAAGTCATCCTTGTCAAATAAAGAATAAAGTGCAATTTTAGTTTAAAAAAATTAGAAAAATTAATGAGCAGCGTAAGAGCAATATGTTGATTTTGGCGCGAGAAAATTTAACCACGTGTGAAATAGCAGAAAGATTAAACATTTCTAAAAGTACTGTAGCGTGGAATATTAAAAAAATCCGAGAGATGGGCAGCACACAAAGAAAGAAAGGCTCTGGAAGGCCCAGAAAGACAACGCTAGTGGAAGATCGTTTCATAATGTTACAATGTCGTTGGAACCGTTTTAAAACTTCATCGGACATAAGACGGGATGTTGAGTAAGCAACGAGAAAAGAAATTTTCAGCCAGCTTAGTGAGAAAAAGGCTTGTTAAAGCTGGTTTGAGAGCACTTAAACCAGTCCAGAAGCCTGAGTTCACATTACTAGTAAAAACGTTTACTATGGGCCCAAGAGCATGTTTCTTGGACTCCAGAGATGTGGGATGATTTTCTCCGATGAATCAAAATTCAACCTGCATGTTGGAGATGAAAGAATTCTCGTAAGAAGAAAACCGGGCGAGAGGCTTAGCAACGAAAATCTTTTAAGATTTTCACCGAAAAATGAAGGAATTATTGTCTGGGGATGCTTTTCTGGAAATGAAATCGGTCGATTGTACTTCCTTAGTTCCAGCATTACAGTAGCTGTTTATCTGCAGGTCCTACACAACGAATTTGAGTCTTCTGTGTTAATGCTTTTTGGCGAGACTTGCAAATTTATTTTTCAACAGGGCAAATTTCCGTCATACATGTATTTAAAATGAAACAATAAACCAATTGTTTTCAAAAGTTTTGTAATTTTAGCAAAAACAGACTCCAATTTGCAATAAAATATGTTTGCCCATTTTTTTTCCCAGCACTGTATATATACTTTCAAGTTCCAATTAAATTAACAATTTAAACAAAAACGTTTTGAATATTTTATTAAATTTGTTTTGTCATCTATTTTTATCTGACACTTACAGGATCATAAATTAAAGCACATGGCTGAATTACAACAAAGTGTTGTTACTGATCAGGATACACGACATCAAATTCAAACGCAAATTTTACAGTGGGAAGAAAATTTAGAACGTTTGCATTGTGAACAATTTCGTTTAAGGTGCTACATGGCATCGTTACAAAGTGGTGAACTGCCAAATCCTAAGGTAAGATTTATTAATATTATAATATTTTATTTTTAAATTATTTAATATATCAAATACCATTTAAAATCTTAATTATGAGTATGCTCAATGCTATAAATATAGTATCTCTATGTCGGATAACATATAATTACACTAAAATACGGAGGGTGTTCATCAAAACAACAACAGACGGCTTTGTCAAAAATTGACGATAAATCATATAAGCAATTTACAGCCTAAACGTTGATATTTTATTAATCAATTTACTTTACTTGTTTAATTAAAAATCCAGATTGAGCAGAGCCAGATGTTGGGAAAGTAAATTATGTGTTTCAGGAATTTACTTCAATATTTAAAGGAAAATTACATATGTATTTTAAAAGCATAAATAAATAATCTAAAATACAGCGCCGTCTTCTTTAAAACTACACAAATAGGAGAATCTTGTTATTTTGAGCCGAGGCAACGACCACATCAATTATTCTCCTTTTTAATTAAAACCTAACTTATTTATATGAAATATTTTAATTCATTTTAAATTAATGTTTATCTAAACAACACACGTTGCTAAATATTAAAAATATTAAATTTTAAAAATTGGTATAATTTGTAGATACGTCTCCATATTTATTATTATAAAATTTATCATTATTTACGTATAAAATGTCAAAAAGTAATGTTTATGCCAATTTCCAAAACACTAATGCCATATTATATGACAAAATATAAGTTAAATAAAATATGGTAAGCCAATGGTTTGATTCGTTGATAGTGGCTGAAATCAATCCGGTAATCCTATATTTCTGAATATAACCGGAACTTGTTTATTAAAATTACTAATGACATGATCACAGCTATCCGCATCGATATTTGCCATAAATCAGTACAAAACATTTATCCTCTAACCATAAAGAAATAAATCACAATCAGAGACCTAAACGGAAGGAAAATACATTGTTAAGTCAAATTCTCGATGTCGTTACAGATGGAAAAATGTTTAGCTAAAACTCAAACCCTATTTTGGTCTAGTTGCTCAATTGCTCATTTCTCGCTCAATATATTTTTTCTATACGAGCACGTACAAATAAAAAATATTAATTTGTTTGTACAGTATAACACCCAAATTATTCTTCAAAATTGACTTTTAATTCGCTGTAGGCAAAAAAAAACAAACTCAATGTATTTATTATTGTCGTTTGAAAGAATCCTTTCTTTTATTATATGATTTATGTTTAATAAAGCAGAATGAAATGAAAACTCAAACGCATGCATTTATTTATGTACATATAGTATGTACTCGTATAAACATACTATTTAAAATAATATGTGTGAACGATCGAGTTTTTCTGGTCGTTTTATATACCTAAACCTAAAATTTAAATACGTAACCTTGAAAAGAAAGAGGATCTATTTTAGATGTATGTAGCTACATTGATTATGTTTTGGTGTACTGCACGAAATATGCAGCAAAAATTAATAATTAAAAAAAAATGTTTGGAGGAAATGATACGAAACATCAAAAATTTATCAACGAAAAGGAAAAAAAATTATTAGTTGTTTAGTTATCGTAGTGAACATTTATATATAGGGTACATATTTGTATTTAGTGTATATTATGTATATTTTATGTCTATACTGAAAATAAAATTAAAATAAAATAAAATAAAAATAAAATAAAAATAAAATAAAAATAAAATAAAAATAAAATAAAAATAAAATAAAAATAAAATAAAAATAAAATAAAAATAAAATAAAAATAAAATAAAAATAAAATAAAAATAAAATAAAAATAAAATAAAAATAAAATAAAAATAAAATAAAAATAAAATAAAAATAAAATAAAAATAAAATAAAAATAAAATAAAAATAAAATAAAAATAAAATAAAAATAAAATAAAAATAAAATAAAAATAAAATAAAAATAAAATAAAAATAAAATAAAAATAAAATAAAAATAAAATAAAAATAAAATAAAAATAAAATAAAAATAAAATAAAAATAAAATAAAAATAAAATAAAAATAAAATAAAAATAAAATAAAAATAAAATAAAAATAAAATAAAAATAAAATAAAAATAAAATAAAAATAAAATAAAAATAAAATAAAAATAAAATAAAAATAAAATAAAAATAAAATAAAAATAAAATAAAAATAAAATAAAAATAAAATAAAAATAAAATAAAAATAAAATAAAAATAAAATAAAAATAAAATAAAAATAAAATAAAAATAAAATAAAAATAAAATAAAAATAAAATAAAAATAAAATAAAAATAAAATAAAAATAAAATAAAAATAAAATAAAAATAAAATAAAATAAAATAAAAATAAAATAAAAATAAAATAAAAATAAAATAAAAATAAAATAAAAATAAAATAAAAATAAAATAAAAATAAAATAAAAATAAAATAAAAATAAAATAAAAATAAAATAAAAATAAAATAAAAATAAAATAAAAATAAAATAAAAATAAAATAAAAATAAAATAAAAATAAAATAAAAATAAAATAAAAATAAAATAAAAATAAAATAAAAATAAAATAAAAATAAAATAAAAATAAAATAAAAATAAAATAAAAATAAAATAAAAATAAAATAAAAATAAAATAAAAATAAAATAAAAATAAACTAAAAATAAAATATAAAAAAATAAAAATAAACTAAAAATAAAATAAAAATAAAATAAAAATAAAATAAAAATAAAATAAAAATAAAATAAAAATAAAATAAAAATAAAATAAAAATGAAATAAAAATAAAATAAAAATAAAATAAAAATAAAATAAAAATAAAATAAAAATAAAATAAAAATAAAATAAAAATAAAATAAAAATAAAATAAAAATAAAATAAAAATAAAATAAAAATAAAATAAAAATAAAATAAAAATAAAATAAAAATAAAATAAAAATAAAATAAAAATAAAATAAAAATAAAATAAAAATAAAATAAAAATAAAATAAAAATAAAATAAAAATAAAATAAAAATAAAATAAAAATAAAATAAAAATAAAATAAAAATAAAATAAAAATAAAATAAAAATAAAATAAAAATAAAATAAAAATAAAATAAAAATAAAATAAAAATAAAATAAAAATAAAATAAAAATAAAATAAAAATAAAATAAAAATAAAATAAAAATAAAATAAAAATAAAATAAAAATAAAATAAAAATAAAATAAAAATAAAATAAAAATAAAATAAAAATAAAATAAAAATAAAATAAAAATAAAATAAAAATAAAATAAAAATAAAATAAAAATAAAATAAAAATAAAATAAAAATAAAATAAAAATAAAATAAAAATAAAATAAAAATAAAATAAAAATAAAATAAAAATAAAATAAAAATAAAATAAAAATAAAATAAAAATAAAATAAAAATAAAATAAAAATAAAATAAAAATAAAATAAAAATAAAATAAAAATAAAATAAAAATAAAATAAAAATAAAATAAAAATAAAATAAAAATAAAATAAAAATAAAATAAAAATAAAATAAAAATAAAATAAAAATAAAATAAAAATAAAATAAAAATAAAATAAAAATAAAATAAAAATAAAATAAAAATAAAATAAAAATAAAATAAAAATAAAATAAAAATAAAATAAAAATAAAATAAAAATAAAATAAAAATAAAATAAAAATAAAATAAAAATAAAATAAAAATAAAATAAAAATAAAATAAAAATAAAATAAAAATAAAATAAAAATAAAATAAAAATAAAATAAAAATAAAATAAAAATAAAATAAAAATAAAATAAAAATAAAATAAAAATAAAATAAAAATAAAATAAAAATAAAATAAAAATAAAATAAAAATAAAATAAAAATAAAATAAAAATAAAATAAAAATAAAATAAAAATAAAATAAAAATAAAATAAAAATAAAATAAAAATAAAATAAAAATAAAATAAAAATAAAATAAAAATAAAATAAAAATAAAATAAAAATAAAATAAAAATAAAATAAAAATAAAATAAAAATAAAATAAAAATAAAATAAAAATAAAATAAAAATAAAATAAAAATAAAATAAAAATAAAATAAAAATAAAATAAAAATAAAATAAAAATAAAATAAAAATAAAATAAAAATAAAATAAAAATAAAATAAAAATAAAATAAAAATAAAATAAAAATAAAATAAAAATAAAATAAAAATAAAATAAAAATAAAATAAAAATAAAATAAAAATAAAATAAAAATAAAATAAAAATAAAATAAAAATAAAATAAAAATAAAATAAAAATAAAATAAAAATAAAATAAAAATAAAATAAAAATAAAATAAAAATAAAATAAAAATAAAATAAAAATAAAATAAAAATAAAATAAAAATAAAATAAAAATAAAATAAAAATAAAATAAAAATAAAATAAAAATAAAATAAAAATAAAATAAAAATAAAATAAAAATAAAATAAAAATGAAATAAAAATAAAATAAAAATAAAATAAAAATAAAATAAAAATAAAATAAAAATAAAATAAAAATAAAATAAAAATAAAATAAAAATAAAATAAAAATAAAATAAAAATAAAATAAAAATAAAATAAAAATAAAATAAAAATAAAATAAAAATAAAATAAAAATAAAATAAAAATAAAATAAAAATAAAATAAAAATAAAATAAAAATAAAATAAAAATAAAATAAAAATAAAATAAAAATAAAATAAAAATAAAATAAAAATAAAATAAAAATAAAATAAAAATAAAATAAAAATAAAATAAAAATAAAATAAAAATAAAATAAAAATAAAATAAAAATAAAATAAAAATAAAATAAAAATAAAATAAAAATAAAATAAAA
This sequence comes from Nephrotoma guestfalica, assembly GCA_963691935.1. Classification (NCBI taxonomy): domain Eukaryota; kingdom Metazoa; phylum Arthropoda; class Insecta; order Diptera; family Tipulidae; genus Nephrotoma; species Nephrotoma guestfalica. The sequence goes on from OY829915.1 coordinate 98,401,502, forward strand.
ATAAAATAAAAATAAAATAAAAATAAAATAAAAATAAAATAAAAATAAAATAAAAATAAAATAAAAATAAAATAAAAATAAAATAAAAATAAAATAAAAATAAAATAAAAATAAAATAAAAATAAAATAAAAATAAAATAAAAATAAAATAAAAATAAAATAAAAATAAAATAAAAATAAAATAAAAATAAAATAAAAATAAAATAAAAATAAAATAAAAATAAAATAAAAATAAAATAAAAATAAAATAAAAATAAAATAAAAATAAAATAAAAATAAAATAAAAATAAAATAAAAATAAAATAAAAATAAAATAAAAATAAAATAAAAATAAAATAAAAATAAAATAAAAATAAAATAAAAATAAAATAAAAATAAAATAAAAATAAAATAAAAATAAAATAAAAATAAAATAAAAATAAAATAAAAATAAAATAAAAATAAAATAAAAATAAAATAAAAATAAAATAAAAATAAAATAAAAATAAAATAAAAATAAAATAAAAATAAAATAAAAATAAAATAAAAATAAAATAAAAATAAAATAAAAATAAAATAAAAATAAAATAAAAATAAAATAAAAATAAAATAAAAATAAAATAAAAATAAAATAAAAATAAAATAAAAATAAAATAAAAATAAAATAAAAATAAAATAAAAATAAAATAAAAATAAAATAAAAATAAAATAAAAATAAAATAAAAATAAAATAAAAATAAAATAAAAATAAAATAAAAATAAAATAAAAATAAAATAAAAATAAAATAAAATAAAATAAAAATAAAATAAAAATAAAATAAAAATAAAATAAAAATAAAATAAAAATAAAATAAAAATAAAATAAAAATAAAATAAAAATAAAATAAAAATAAAATAAAAATAAAATAAAAATAAAATAAAAATAAAATAAAAATAAAATAAAAATAAAATAAAAATAAAATAAAAATAAAATAAAAATAAAATAAAAATAAAATAAAAATAAAATAAAAATAAAATAAAAATAAAATAAAAATAAAATAAAAATAAAATAAAAATAAAATAAAAATAAAATAAAATAAAATAAAAATAAAATAAAAATAAAATAAAAATAAAATAAAAATGAAATTAAAATAAAATTAAAATAAAATAAAAATAAAATAAAAATAAACTAAAAATAAACTAAAAATAAAATAAAAATAAAATAAAAATAAAATAAAAATAAAATAAAAATAAAATAAAAATAAAATAAAAATAAAATAAAAATAAAATAAAAATAAAATAAAAATAAAATAAAAATAAAATAAAAATAAAATAAAAATAAAATAAAAATAAAATAAAAATAAAATAAAAATAAAATAAAAATAAAATAAAAATAAAATAAAAATAAAATAAAAATAAAATAAAAATAAAATAAAAATAAAATAAAAATAAAATAAAAATAAAATAAAAATAAAATAAAAATAAAATAAAAATAAAATAAAAATAAAATAAAAATAAAATAAAAATAAAATAAAAATAAAATAAAAATAAAATAAAAATAAAATAAAAATAAAATAAAAATAAAATAAAAATAAAATAAAAATAAAATAAAAATAAAATAAAAATAAAATAAAAATAAAATAAAAATAAAATAAAAATAAAATAAAAATAAAATAAAAATAAAATAAAAATAAAATTAAAATAAAATTAAAATAAAATTAAAATAAAATTAAAATAAAATTAAAATAAAATAAAAAAAAAATAAAAAAAAAATAAAAAAAAAATAAAAAAAAAAATAAAAAATAAAAAAAAAATAATAATAATAAAATTATGATATAAAATAGCCGTAAGTTACTCAGTATGTTTACTCTGAATTAATTAATCAGTATAATAATTTATAAGTGTTTCATAGTATGCTTTACAATTTTTCCTAAAATGTGAAAATTCATTGAATTCTTTAATGATTCTGGCAGTTTATTATATATTGCTGGGCCAGAAAACCTTATTGACTTCCGCCCGTATTCATTTGTGATAGGTCCACCACATATGTTATTGGCAGTTCTGGTATGGTAATTATGACTAGAGCTACGAAACTCCAAATTAGAAAGAAAAGAAGATACTTTTAACGTCTTGTACATGAAAAGCGTCACCTGATAATCATGCAATGCACGCAAAATACCTTTGGATTCCGTTTCATATAGACGCAACGAAGGAAAAAGTGAAGGAAGTTTTAGGGTAGCTTTGACATAGCGTTACGATAAACAATAACTCTGTAAGAAATACGAGTGTGAATAACTGCATAATACATTATTCTCAATACATATTTGGGAACGTAATAAGAAAGTCTTCTGACAACGCCTATCAAAGAAGCCATTTTACTACTTATTGTTTTTATGTGTGCGTCCCAAGACATACGAGAATCAAATGTTAACCTCTAAGTATTTAAAATATTCCACTTTCTCAACAACAATATTATTTATATTAAAAGATAATGCATTAACTGGGCTTTTGCGAGGTGAGTGAAAAATTATAAATTTTGTTTTTGTTGAATTTAACGAAATAACATTTGATTTAAAGTATTCAAGTAAAATAGTCATGTCATGTTCCATACTACTAATTATTGAGAGTGGGTCGCTAGTCTCATAGAAGACGGCAGTATCATCAGCAAAGATATGGACATGGTCAATCAAGGCCAAATTTGAGATATCGTTAATAAAAATGAGGAACAATAATGGCCCCAAAACGCTGCCTTGAGGTACTCCACAGGTCACTCCGCCCGAAATCCGTAGCGGTATAATTTATCTTTATCTTCTTGATTTAAGAAGCAGCTTGTGGTCAACAGCTTTTTTAAGATCAAGAAATAATGCTCCTATAAATTTTTGACTATCAAATGCGTCTAAACAGATCATGTTTAAAATTTCCAACCAATTTGAAATTATAAACCAGAGCCTTCCCTAAAACCATATTGATGAGCATAAAAATGTTTTGAATCATTTAAGAAACTCCTGAAGCGAGTGTTAATAATGTGTGTTAATTTTTCAAAAATCTTATCAAATAGAAATAATATTGAGATTGATCTGCAATAGGAAATTAAATCTTTATCATCGCTTTTAAAAACTGGAACGACCTTAGGCACCAGTCTCAAATACTTTATTAATCATTCCAGCAAGAAGGCTTAAAAAGAGGGAACATTACGTAAAACGTATTTCGAATATTATCCGGACCACCACCCTTACTACTGCTCAAACCGCAGATAATATTGAAATTTTCTGCACGAGTAGTGGATGATAGGAATATTGAATTCGGATTAGAATGTATTGTATTAAATTTATTAATGTTCTATATGAAGTTCCTATATTAACAAAATAATTGTTAAATACATTAACTATATCAGTGGTATTAGTAAATTTACAATCATTACACACTATGGTTTTAATATCGGATTTAGAATTATATCTGTTTAATATTTGAAAAATATTTTTCCACAAGTTTTTCTGGCTTACATTACTAAACATATTCTCAAAGTAACGTTTCTTTAAATGAAACGACAAAGTACTTTCATAATCGTCCGATTATTTTGAATGAGCCCTTACTATAAATACCGGAAAAACTTGTTCGAACAATATCTGATAGCAAATAAGTTATTAATATCAAGTGGTTTGGAAACAAGCACCTTACCACCATGCTTCAAGATACAGCATTTTACGACAGGGTTATTTTTACCCTCTGGCCACTTCTAACAGGAGATCAGCTTTCGCTGTCTTATTTTCTACTTATGCTTTCCTTATTAAAAATACCGCTATGTTATTAAATTTTTCCAACACTAACTATAGAAAGCTCATCCTTTGTGGTTTTCACATTGGCATCATTTCGCAATATACTTGCAGGAGTCCTGCATCTGCCAAACTAGTATTGCGTTTTCGGAATAATTCCGTATCTCACGATTTATTCGCAATTTGTAGTCACCGCTTTCTTTTACTAACCCGAGCGTCATACGAATTATTTTACATCCGAATGCAGTAAATTTTTGCTTATCTCTCGCTGTTAGCGTCCATGACTCATAACCAAAGTTGACTACTGTTCTAATCAGCGCCTTGTAGAAGTCATCTTTTGTTTGACGCAAATTGTTGTGAGATTTGGAGATTTTAATGTTTGCGTAAAATGCTCGATATCCGATACATATGGTTTTATTATATCAAATCTTTGATTCATATTTGTGTTGACATATTTCTTACTTTACTTAAAAAAGTTTTGAAAAATTTAGTATGCTCGGTTTTGCACAGTTCACAAAAGTACTCAGCATGCAGAGTAAAATTACCCAGCTCGAATGAAAACACACAGTGTAAGATTTGACAATACTTTGCCTGCCGAGTTGAATGATAGAACGAATTAAGTTTGTGTGGCAAATATAAAAATAAATCCAATTTCAGAGAATTTAAAATAACAAACCTGTAATTTTTTTAAGAAAATTTATATTTATTTTTCAACATTTTCAACTAATATGAGTTCGCATTTTCGTTACTTTGTCGATTGTGTCTCGCTTCTTTAGAATAAAATGTAACACTATTTCACATTTTACATCATTTCCTTCACCAAATAATTTGTTTTCGACACTAAAACGAAATTAGAGAAAGACAAATTGTTCGCATATGTTCTAGTAGATTGTGATAGCAATCGAAAATTTCAGATTAGGAAAAAATAACATAAACTTCGATAAAATATCGAAAATGTGATAACATGTCATCACCCATGGTTTCTTTCCAACACGATACAAGCCGATCCTGCCTTTATAATCAAGCTTTTCTTTCATTTTTTTAGCCGTTTTAACGTTTTCAAAAAATAATGTTTAATGAGAAAACGAAATTCGTTTTTTTATTATTTACAAAATCACTGAGGTGATTGCACAACTCGTGACGCACAACTAATCTTCAAACACCAACAACTACTTGACAGATGAATATGGAACTTCAGATTTTGTTTTTGAAAGGTTGACACTTCCCAGAAATGGCAAGGATTTAAAATTAGTGGTGACTTCTAGTAATCAGGCCCGGGACTGTTTGAACGAGGTAGTAAATCAAACTAAATTTTTTGGTTGTGTCGGTATTATTTCAAAGTCTCGATGTGTTGCTACATTCCGGAATCATCTTTATATGTTTTGCTTTAAAATATGTTTGTACTAGGAATTTGTTTTATACTGTTCCGTAAGCATAAATATAAAGTGTTTATTATATCCGGCCAGAGTACAGTATTCTGTGAGAATTTACTTTGTTTGTAACGTAAGTAGTGATGTTAAATTATATTGGACACGGGTGGGAAATTATTAGTTCTGACTAATAAAATTTATTGGTTTTTATGTACATGTACGATTTTAAATTTTATATTAATTCCGAATATATTATATTTATAGCATAAGAGCATTCGAAATGAAAATCCATTTGTTTTTGTAAAAACCATATTTATTGTATAAATAAAATAAATTTCTATAAATATGTTTAATGCTTTATCATTTCAGTCACTTCTAACTCATGTATCACGACCTACAAAAAATACATTAAATAAATTAGGCGTTTTTACAGTATCATCGTTCCACGCATTTATTTGTGCAAGGTCACCATCACTACTTAATAATTTATTAGCTGGACGTGGTGCTACAAAACGTCGTCCGCCATTGTTATCACGTTCGAATAGTGGTTCAAGTCGACGATCTATGCAGGTAAGCAAACTAAATCAAATTCAAGTAATATAATTTATCATACTAATTATTGATTAACACGCATGTATGATAAATTAATATTTATTAAACTTAGAAAGAATACAAAAAAAAACTAAAAACATTTTATATCTACTTGTCACGTTATCTACCTTCATTACACTCTATTCATTATCTCAGTACCTTCTTTCAAACCGGGATCCAACAATACAAACGATTCGAAATAAAATAAAATAAATTATGAAGATTAACATTTTATTCGTGAAATTGAGCACGATCCCCCTCCTCCCACCACCTCTATTAGAGAATAAATAATCAGTGAAAACAACGCTGCATATGATAATGATGGGTTGTTATAAACGTACACTGTACCGTACAGTTTCTAAAATGTAGTAAGATGATGAAGATGATTTCTGTTAGTGAAAAAAATAAATATAAAATATTCAATGATGATGATGTTGCTAGAAAAAATCTTCTACTCATCATGAAATGGAAAATATTTGTAATACAAAAATAAGTTCTTGCGTTTATGTACATAAATGTATTTCACTCAAACATCTTAAAATTATTTGCAAAAGAACCTATACCTTCGACATAAAGTTAATTTTGCTAAATATATTTTATTTTCTACGACGTAACCCGGAAAGAAATTTGAAGTTCTTAAATGATAACTGTAAATTTGAACACTGAAAATTATTCCGAATTATGTACTCGTATCTTCACAATATTATCATTTCAGTTTTTTCAAAAAAAAACACTTCGTTAAAATATATTTACATGTGCTTTTGTAAGACTCCTTGTATCCTCGAATTTTTCTTTTTCAAGCACTATTAAAATAACGGGTTACAAATCATGTATTAAAAACAGATACATTAATTTGTGAACAATGACACAATTAATATATGTACTTAGGTAAATCTAAATTACTTGAAGCGAGATTTAATTTAATATTTCAAAATTTCGTGTGAGTGAATCTTAATTATAAACGCTCATGCCTCCTATGTACGTACGTTAAAATCACGAAGTATATAATTACAGGTAAAACGAGCATTATTAATTAACAAAATTCATTAACTACATTTATGTATACTCGTATTTTGGTCAAATGAAATGAATGAAATATTTTGAAATGACAAACTACTTTTATAATCATCCGATCATTTTGAATGGCTCCTTAATAAATTATGCTGATAATGATTGAATGATGCTTCAAGATACAGCATTTTACGTCATTTTCATTTTTACCCCTTGGCCACTTCTCACGGGTGATCAACTATAGCTGCCTTAATTTCTTTTTGTACTTTCCTTAATAAAGATACTGCTACGTTATTTAGTCATTCCAACACTGGACTACGCAAAGTTCGTGCTTTGTGCTTTTCCCATTGGCAACCTTTCGCAATATACTCGCGGCAGTCCTGCATCTACCAAACTAGTAAACTAGTACTGCGTTTTCGGGATAATTTCATATCTCATGATTTATTCGCAATTTGTACGAACTATTTTACTTTCGAATGCAGTAAGTTTCTGCTTATCCCGATTTCTAGCCACGATTCTTGATGCTAGATCTACAGAAACTGAAATTTGTTTTGTCACTACCTATTCCAAATATTTAAACTCTTTCACTTCTCAAACCGCTTGTCTCTCATTTAAGGCAACTTTGAAGAGCTGTTGGCTCTAACGGTAGGAGGACTTATATTTTATGGAAACGATGTTGCGGCCCATAATGCATATATTATCAGCGTGTGCAGAAACCTGACTTGATTTAAAATATAGGCAGCTTTGCTGGGTTATGTAGAGCTAATGGACAACGTATTCTAGATATAAGTGTTTGGGCGTTAGAATTATCATGCCGTATCCTAATGTTATTTCAAAGGCTTCAGAGAGCTTGCTTTCTATTTTCACTTTGCAATTTGAATCGTCCATCACTAATTTCCACATGATTCCAGCATTGATGGGATACCTAGATAGAAAAAAAGCGTCTCACAACATGTATGGTCTCGTAAGCCTGTTGAAAGTTTACAAAGAGACTGTGTTCCCTTTTGGTAACATTTCTCCAATATAATCCGCAGAATGAAGGCCACAAGTTTCAGATGATGGCAGTTTCACAGAACTTCCATTATCTGCCTGGTACCTCAAGCGGCATTGGCTCCAGCAGCTCAGCCTGCTAGAGGGGAAAGGTGTGGGTTTTGGGGTACCCAGATAACGGCCTAGTTTACCGCGATGAATAAAAAAAACTAATTACAAAAAAATGGAAAAGAATCGGACCCCGAGGTAGTGGGTTAATCTATCAACTCATCGTTTGAGCAAAACTGACCATGGTTGTAAATGTAAAACGTTTACACAAACATTTTACCCTACTCTATCTAACTTAACTTGGATCATAGGCTCTAATGGGGGTAGTATTAGTAAAAAGGTTAATAGTGGTATGCTATCTAGGTCCGTGAAAAGAAAAGAGCCGCTTAGCGTCAACCATTTCTTTTTCACAGGCTGCCGGTAGCAACCCACTATCGTTATTTAATTCAAAACTGACTGTCCTGCTTTCTAAAAAAAACTCAAAACGCGATTTTCTAATTTCTCATCAAAAAGTTGGTTGACAGGGGGAGATAATATTTGTTTGTACTTAAATTGAAAATTCACTCTCAATCAATTCATAAAATCAAAAATGAATATCAATTACGGCGCGTGTACAATTTTTGCATTATCGGTAAATTGAGCACAACAACAAATGCAACATTTCCAATTTTTGCATCGGTCATTGTCATTTACCTATGCACATGTATACAAAACTTATATTTCAATATGTACATAAATGGACATAATCAAATTAAGTTCATGAACATATAGTATTTGAGTTCATTTAACCGCGGCACATAAAATCTTCTAATGTGAATGAATCATGTTACCTTCAATTAAATAAACCCTAAAAATGTAGAAAATCAAAACATGACGGTCACATTACTTAGAAGTAGTTGAAGATATTATCTTCGAAGTCATGCTATTGGAAAATTAGTATTATTGGACGAATGTGAGGAAAATCTTAATATTTTGCTAGTTTCAATAATTGTGTTTGTGTTAGTGATCTTGCCTGGGTAAGACGGAACTTATCGAAAATTAAAGTTTTCTTGGACTGTGTTCGATTTGTGTGATAAATACTTTTTAGACGGGTGTGAAGTATTCCAGACTTTCCATAGATGTTATGTATGTATGAGTATCATACTGTTACTTCAAATTCAAATAGGAAAAAATGAATCGTATTGGAAATTTTAGTACAATCATATAAGCATAGAAAAATAAGTTTACAATAGATTTCTCATTTGTATACTACTCTCATTTGTATTACAATTAACTTTAAATATTGTTTATAATCAGTTGTGTTGTGTCTATGGTACTGAAACTTCGTTTATTAATTTGAAATTATACATGCAAATATAATTACAATTAAAAATACATATATATACATTACGTAGTTATAAATTATATATACATTACGTAGTTTATATTTGTAATTTATTTTTATTTTTATTTATATTTATCTAATTATTTATATTTATCTATTTATTTATCGGCGTGTATATCGCTCGACTCTTATCACCCAACTTAATTTTCTTAACTTATAATTATAATTTCGTGAACTCACAATATGCGAGTTCAACAAATTGGTATTTCGAAATTGTTAGTAAAAGAATGAATATGTAAAATAAACATATATAGAAATTAGTTAAGACGACATTGACCGTGAATGTAAACGATTGTTTTTTTTACATTGTGGCAATGTCGTAAGAATGAAAATTGAAAAGAAAGAAACGCGACATGCTTAACCTACTTATTCAATAATTTTACATTTGCAAATACTGCGAGCGATTTTTGAGGTATTCACCTCTTATGCATGTATTCGTCGCGTGTGTGTTAATTCTTGAATTGGGAAATGTTGGATTGCCAAACATGATTTTTGACATCCACAGGTAAATCGAATCTTTGAAATTCCGATCGAGTATGTCTTGTGATTTTGGCCTTTTGACAATCAATGCAAGTTTTTGCCCAATAGGAACTATCCTTGTTCATTTAAGGCCAACAATATTTCGATGCTAGCCTTTTTCTTGTAGCTCTAACACCTGGGTGCGTTAAGTTATGGACACCGTTAAAAATGTGACGTCTTATTGGTTCTGGGATATAAGGTCGAGGTGAAGTGATTGATGTTTCACACCATATTGATCTCGAATTATTATCGTCTAAGTATCCTTTTAGTTTTGGATCTTATTCCTGTGATTGAATTAATTTCTCGATGTCAAAACCCATGAAAGTTAAAACTGAGATATCATCAGCTCGCGAGAGGGTGTCAGCTACCACATTTTCTGGGCCATTCACGTGACGAGTGTCCGTTGTGAACTGGCAATAAATTCTAAATGACGAGGTTTTCTCGGACTTCATTCCGTTTTTGATTAATTGCAGTCACTAATGATTTATGATCAGTATAAATCCTTACTTCACGTCCTTCGAGAAAATGCCTAAATTTCTTTATTCCGACGAAGATCGCAAATAATTCTCGATTAAAAGTGGAATATTTTTGTTCTGCAGATGAAATTATTTTTGTAAAAAACGCTATGGTTGTCACTCATTTTCGTTTAATTGTTCTAATACACTCCCACATGCCGTACCACATTTTCTGGGCCACTCACGTGACGAATGTCCGTTGTGAACTGGGCAATAAATTCCAAATGACGGGTGTTTCTCGGACTTCGTTCCGTTTTTGGATTAATTGCAGTCACAAAAATAAATTTCTTTATTCCGACGAAGATCGCTAATAATTCTCGATCAAAAGTGGAATATTTTTGTTCTGCAGATGAATTTTTTTTTTGTAAAAAACGCTATGGGTTGTCACTCATTTTCGTTTAATTGTTCTAATACACCCCCACATGCCGTATTAGGAGCATCAGTCCTAATGCAATATACGGTGTTTTATTTTGGATGTGCTAATAACGTGCAGTTTGCGAGTTAATTTTTTATTGTCTCGAGAACTACTTGGTATTCTGAAGGCCAAGAGAAGATAGCTTTTTTACCTAGTTTAAGCAAAGAGTTCATTTGATTATAAATTGGCACTAATTGATCGGCCAAATGTGGTAAGAATCGATGATAATAATTAACCATACCCACAATACGTTGAATTTGACGGATTGTGGTTGGATGCGGAAATTCCTTAATCGCAATGATTCTGTCACGCGATGATTTAATTCCATTGCTGGTAATCTCGTGACTTAAGAAATTTAGATGCGTCACACCGAACTCGCATTTAGCCAAGCGGATATTGATACCATAATCAGATAATCGGTTGAAAAGTATGCGTACGTGTTCCACATGTTCTTCAGTGGTTTTGCTTGCAACGAGTATGTCATCGACAATGAAACGTTGAAATGTTTGACCTGCGTTTCTGAGACCAAAAGTCATGCGACAGAAACATTCCGAACGGAGTTGTTATCGCAGTTTTGAATTGTTCTACTTTTGCTACTGGAATTTGGTGATGAGCACGGCAAAGATCAATTTTAGAAAAAAATTTACATCCATCCAAATGTCTTGAAAAATAGTGGATGTGAGGTAGCGGATAGCTATCTGGTATAGTTACTGCATTCAAACGTCTGTAATCACCGCATGGTCTACAATCGTTTTGTCTTTTTTTAGGTACCAAATGAAGTGGAGAACAGGTTGACGATGATGATTGTTTGCACAGACCTAAGTTTTGCATATGTTGGAAAGCATTCTTAGCTAATGAAAATTTCGTTGGATCAGGACGACGTGGTTTGCAAAATGGAAGTTGGCCTTCTGTCACAATTCTGCGAACTACATTATGTTTCACGGGCAACTCGTATATCTTGGTTCTTGCGTAAGTTCAGGAAATTCCTTAACAATGATCCTTATAATGGCGAGCTTACTGTAGAGATTGTTCCTGTGGTAGCTATGGTTGTTGCTGGATCGACCAAGCGCTTATTCTTTAAGTCGACTGTTAAACCAAACTTTACCAAGAAATCAGCAACAATGATGGGCTTATTTACTGTTTCCACAATGAATGGATGTCGAAATTCTCGGCGAAGTCCCAAGGTCTTGATGGTTGATCCATTTGCTGCAGTTAAATGGAGATGTTGGTCTTCAATAAGATTTTTGAATGAGGACGCAGGTATGACAGAAATGTCAGCGCCTGTGTCGATCAAGAAAGTTAAGTTATTATTTTTGCACTTAATGAATAAACGGTGAACTGCGGTTACTCCAGCATCTGCCGTAACGATGGTGGAGGAAATTAGTTTTTTTGATTGTCACCCGTCTTGAAGGTATAATTGGATTTACGGCACTTTCTAGCCATGTTGCCAAATTTATAGTGATACCAACACATAGGATGATTCACCGAGCGAGATCTAGAACTTGATCGTGAATGATGTCTATTACGAGATCTAGATCTTTCTTGATTCACCCAATTCTCGAATCTTTTGAACCGAGTTTTCAGTTCCTTTATTAATTTACATAATTTGTGTAAATCAAACTGACCATTTTGAAGTCTGTTTTTAAAGTCTATTGCAGTATTTGTTTCAGAAATATGTGAATGAGATACTGGTTGATAAAATGGATTTGTGAATGAATTGTTCATTCCTCAAATCCTATCTGCTGTTTCTTATAACTTAGCAATATTTTCACCATGACAGTGCGCTTGAGTCGCCTGCCATTCTACTTAATTGCCGATAAAAACTTGAGGGTGATTCATTTCCCATTTCGACAGCATGCAATACTAATTGAATTCGTCTCATTTCGGAATCCTCCGAGCGCTTGATGAGGGCATCTTTTAACGTACTATATTTGTTTTCTGGCGATGGGTTCAAATCACATCTGACACCAAACTTGATTGTGACTTAGCTGTTTGACAATGTGACACTTAGGTGTTTGACAATGTGATTGAACTGCCGTTCATCTGACGTTATGCATGCAGAAGCCATTATCAACTCTGCTTGTTTAAACCACAGCCTGAGATTGCCATGCCAAAACGATGGTAAATTATTCGATTCCATCTGTACTTGGTATGGACCAATATTGGTTGTTGTGTTATGAGTCTTGTCACCTTATGCTTCATTGTTAGAAGTACATGGTTTAGTGTCGGCAGTTCCACCTTTATTTGGTGTTGGTGACATTGTGTTTATTTTATGACCGAACGAGAAACAAAACAAAAACAAAACTAGGAATGATATTTAATTGTAGCGTAATTGATAGGAAAAACTAAGGTTAAATCTAATAACCGAGTTACTAAAAACAAACGAAAATTAAAATATTGTAAAATTGTGGTTCGATCTCAAAATATGGCGTTACACACACACACACACACACACACACACACACACACACACACACACGCACACACACACGCACACGATAGATAGCAATATAAACGATATATGCATAAGAGATAATTTTCAAAAATTGCTCACCTGTTGACTCTTTAAACTATGTTTAAAGAAATTACACTTTGATTTTATTTTAAATAAAAAAAATCTCAAATATACGTTAATTTACTCTAATTGGAATATAAATAAAAGAAATTTACACTAAACTTTAATTAAAACAAATTTTAATTCTAACACAATGGAAAAAAATTGTTAACACTAAATAGTTTAAACTGGTGGTTGCGTCTTTTCTGGTCCTACGGCTGGTGATGATGGTGATGGGATGACGATTCCGATAGATGTCGTTTCTGCTTGGCGTATTGATGGACCAATTATTTGGTTCCCTCGTTGACCGCTTTCGGTTTTGTGGGACTTGATAGCCGTATAATAATGTTTTGAATTCAATACTTTGAATGAACCAATATAATTTCAATAATTTAAGAATGTTATATGTTAACACGCTTTATTTTCTTCAATTATAGCCGTTTATTATTTACTATTTATTATATATATTATTTTTATTATATATATTATATATAAATTCAGTAATTTGTCATTTATTTTAGAATTTAATTTAAGTTATAAAAATTATTTATTATATTTAATAATTATTATTATTAATTCTTTTGGCACAAGCTCCACTGTTCGACTCACTTTCTTAAATTAACTTAACTTAACTCAAAAGTTCTTATTATGTTTTTCGTGAACTCACAATATGCGAGTTCAACGAATTAATATGTTGTAATTATAAAATAGAGTAAGAAAAGAAAGAATGTGAAAATAAGCATTTATACTCGTATACACATAGAAATTAGTAAATACGACATTAACCGTAAATGTAAACGATTGCTTTTTTACATTGCGGCAATGTGTGGCAAGAATGAAAATAAAATAGAAGAAACGCGACACGCTTAACCTAATTTTTAGTTTTTATATTTACAAATAATGCAAGCGATTTTGAGGCATTCACCTCTTATACATTTATCCGTCGTATGTGTGTTAATTCTTGGATTGCGAAATGTTGGATGCCAAGACATACTTTTTGACATCCACAAATCTATAATCAAGCAATTTTTACCGTTTTAGTTTTACATTCACAATTGTTTATCTTATATTAAAGAATCAAGTCATGAGTGTGTGGTAATCGAGATGCTGATAAAATATACCAATTCTATCAAATATTTTACTAACCAATTATTTAGAAATAACTTGACATTTTGATGGATGTGTTTTGGGCCAACGTAATACCTCCTAGTTTTATGTTTATAAAACTACAAATGTGTGGAATATTTTTTATTTTTACCACCCTATGATGACGTTGCGCGATGACTTGAAATTTTCTATATTTTATACTCTTTTAAACATCTTTGAAAATTGTGTTTTAAACATAAATAAGCAATATGGATGAAAACACAAAAAATTGTCATCTCATTGAAGGACATAGAGATTTTAATGTTATGTAATTTTTTAAAGGAGAAAGATTTTGACTTATTCTAAGTTGTAAAAAAATGAACGATGATGATATTTGGCAAAAAAAATTTCGTTCTTATTTATTTTTATTGAACTGGACAGCATTCACCATAACGATTTAGTACTTAAATATATATTAAATAAAGCGAATTAAATTAATTATATTATCTTATATATACATATTCTACTTCTTCGAACTTCCAATGAAAATTTACCTAAACGTCCATCGCATTCTGTAGTAAACGTTCGTTACGTGGTGTTCCGCCTTATCATCTTCAATGAAGATTGGCTACTACCATAAACGAATTATTTAATAAGACATAAAAAGCCGAATACATTTCTCCATCATGTTGTTTGTGTTGTAAAAAATCATTAGAACCCTGGATGTGTAACGGGTGTGAAGTATTCCACGGATTCCACGGCTGTGTGTATGTATGTGTGTTACACTGCTAAACCGAAATCCAATAAGAAATATTAAGATTCCAATATGAAGTTAGAGTGATAATTTCACAGTTTAAGTATTTATATTAAAAATTATTTCATTCAAAAAATTAACTGCACTATACATTTAAAGAAATTAAAATGATAAATAAATAAAATTATTAAATTAAAATAATAATGCGTAAAAATTTGAACAGAAATTTAACACTAAGTGTATTAACACATCTTCAAATATAAGGAAAATGGCTTGTAGCTAAAAAACAGTCCGAGATACCTATTAGTTTGTTTAGTTTTCCTTAAAGGTAATATTAAAATCTATAAGCAACATCAATAAAACCTGAATCACCATCTCTGGGGATGGGCGACATTGTATAAAATTTACCTCTTCAAATATAAAGAAAATGGCTTGTAGCTAAAAAACTGTCCGAGATACCTATTAGTTTGTTTAGTTTTCCTTAAAGGTAATGTTAAAATCTATAACCAGCATCAATAAAACCTGAATCACCATCTCTGGGGATGGCCGATAATGGCCATTCAACATTGCGTAAAATTTACCTCTTCAAATATAAAGAAAATGGCTTGTAACTAAAAAATTGTCCGAGATACCTATCAGTTTGTTTAGTTTTCCTTAAAGGTAATGTTAAAATCTATAACCAGCATTAACAAAACCTGAATCACCATCTCTGGGGATGGCCGATAATGGCCGTTCAACATTGATTAAAATCTACCTCTTCAAATATAAGTAAAACGGCTTGTAGCTAAAAAACTGTCCGAGATACCTATCAATTTGCTTAGTTTTCCTAAAAGGTAATGTAATGATCTATGCCGAGCATCAACAAAACCTGAATCACCATCTCTGGGGATGGCCGATAGTGGCCATTCAACATTGAGTAAAATTTACCTCTTCAACTATAAGGAAAATAGCTTTTAGCTAAAAAACTGTCCGAGATACCTGTCAATTTGTTTAGTTTTCCTAAAAGGTAATGTAATGATATATGCCCAGCATCGACAAAACCTGAATTACCATCTCTGGGGATGGCCGATAATGGCCATTCAACATTGAGTAAAATTTACCTCTTCAAATATAGGGAAAACGGCTTGTAGCTAAAAAACTGTCCGAGATACCTGTCAATTTGTTTAGTTTTCCTAAAAGATAATGTAATGATCTATGTCCAGCATCGACAAAACCTGAATCACCATCTCTAGGGATGGTCGATAATGGCCGTTCAACATTGAGTAAAATTTACCTCTTCAAATATAAGGAAAATGACTTGTAGCTAAAAAACTGTCCAAAATACTTATCAATTTGGTTAGTTTTCCTAAAAGGTAATGCAATAATCTATGCCCGGATGTGTAGTGGTGCAAATTTCATATAAATGTATAAAAAATAAAACGTTGTTTATGTTACATATACACCCATACACATTTTATTTTATTATTTTGCTTTCATACATTTTGTTATTGAGTTTTTCATTTGATATTTCCTTTTTGTCGTTTACTTTTTCCCCTGATAAATCGAACACATATGGTAATCGTCAGAGGGAATATAAAATTGAAATGCCGTTATGATGACTACATTTGATTTTCTACACTCGTCCCCCGATTTATACGGTATTTTTTTACACGATCTCGCTTTTTCAAACCGTGTATTGGATTAACAAAAAAAAATTATTATATTTTAAGTTTTTATTTGTTATTTCTAATTTAATTTATTTTGCCTAATTCTAATTATATTAACACGGCATTCTACGGAACAATCTACCGTGTAAATCGGAGTATGGGTGTATTTCGAAATTTACACGAGATGTTTTTAATGGGCCTATTTAGACGTATACGCACTACATGATGTATTTTCCTCGCCTCTTACCTCTTCGCCTATAAACTTATTTTGGAGTGGGGATATTTGTGTTGCGGAGCGGTAAGAGGCGAGGAAAATACATCATGTAGTGCATACACGTCTAAATAGGCCCAATAGGAATAAAATAAACGCACACATACGAAAGATCATGTTGCATTATTTTTTTATTTCTTTTTTAAAAATTGTTTTTATTTATAAACCACCACTGTAAACATTTTGAACCCAAACAACGATTGTTATGATCATCATTACGCTTTATTAGATTTTATGATTTTAGTTTTGTTAAGCAAACATTGCAAATGGATATTGCAAAAAAATACTTCTCAATCAAAACTATCAATTATCAGTGCTTAATTATTTTATTACAGTTTAACAAGTTTCAGAAAATTAGAATAAAGCTTTATTTTCTAAGAATACATTTGTTTTTGCTTACATTATGTTATTACCTTCGCGGGTTTTGCCTCGGGAATAATAAATCGAAGGGCAAAGTCCGAGATTCATACCTCTTCGCGGTGCTCCCTGTATATTTCCAAATGAATCAGACATGTATCGAAACCGATGCAAAAGAAATTCTCATTATAGTCAATGACAATACAAATCCCTAAAAGTCATTGGCTAGAGATCAGCGTATGTTCTTCGAATTAGCGGCGAATGAAGTAAGAGTCTTATAGCAAGCGGTTTGCTTTATAAACCTAATCAGCACTTAATCTGCTCACACAGTAAGTGGGTTGATGTCGGTCATGTACCCACTTTAATATGAATATTAAATTTTTAACCCAACACAATGGGGTCAGATTAGTTTTTCGGATTCGTTTCAGCAAGTTTAGTCTTTTAAGAGGTCCCTTATACTAATATACTAATTAAGCAACTTAGTTTCGAACCCTGTTCAATTTTAATTGATTCAAAATATCTAAATATGTAACATAACGAAAATAAATAAATGTGTCTTTAACTTGTCTTATCGTGGAACGTACAATCGTATATTTTCGTCAGCATACAAAATTTTTTATTTTCCTCCAAATGCAAATAATTTCTAGTTATGAGGGGAAATGTAAAAAATATATTAATAGAACTACATGTTAAAGATAATGCATAAAAATAAAAGGTGTTTGTCTGCATATGTAACTATTTATAGAATAAACAACGTTTTATTTTTTATACGTTTATTTGAAATGTGTACCACTACACATCCAGGGTTCTAATAATTTTTAAAGCAACAAACAACATGATGGAGAAATGTATTCTGCTTTTTATGTCTTATTAAATAATTCGTTTATGCTACTACCAAATATATAAATATAATCAAATAATTACTGAAACTGAAATATAAATAATTTTACTATGATCTACCATTCAAATATATCTTTCAATAGCTGCAGACTTCCAGCGGAAAAATGTTTTCCCTCTCTAAAGTGATGAAAAATATCATAACGTTAACTTTGGTCTCTAGTGACGAAAACCAGTTTAAACAAATTAAATAGATGTTTTAATTTGTGTAAACTGGATTTTGTCACTGTTTGATTTGTTTATATGAAATTTGACAATTTACGGTTATTATTCGAACCGATTAGTTTATATAGTTTAATTGAAATAAGGATTGGGGTTGCAAAAAATACAGGCACAAATTTAGAGACATGACTAATGGTATAACTATATCTACAATTTTTTGAAATCGATATATTTAGTGAATTTTTGCGATTTTTCTTTCGATAAAAATTCGATAACAGTGACTATATTAATTGGTTTTAATCGGCAAAAACCAAGGGTTGTTAATTGAAAATAGCTGACGCAAAACTTTGTTCATGGTGTTGGGCAAAAATTCCTTACTCCAGGTTGATGTTACATCTTCACAATTGCTGTATTGTAAATTATAACCTAACCTCGTTAATTATAGAAAATTCATTATTCACGGGCGCCACGTCCATAACAATGAAATAAATAAACATTATATTATTCAATAGCCTTTATAAAAAATTCCATATATTTTATGATTATCATACCGGGTGCGGTTTTCTTAATCAATTTTGATGAAAACAACTGATTTTTCCGAAGAAGAAAAATATGCCTACTTACTCGTAAGTCTCTATTCCATTACGAAAAAATTACTGTTAGTAAAATCAAAGCGAGAAAAAAATATAGTTTCCTGGTTGTGTATTGAAACAAAAAATTGTATCAGTAAAATTTTACTAGCAAAATAATTGCCATGGTGTTAGCGTGATGAGGAATTGTGCTATAAAAATATGTAAACTAAAGGCAGCATTGTTAACACATCTACACAAAATGTATGTAAAGATGAGAAACTTTTCTCACACTCGTACAAAATAAATCGTTCCCCATTTTTATAATCAAATGTCAATTTATTGTTTTATTTCGAGTTTAAATTTCATCAACTCTTCTTCAATCTCTTCAAGTTCAACTCTTTAAACCTACAATCCAACGACCCCCGGTCGAATTGTATCGATTGCGCTCTAAATATTATGAGGGCGTATCCAACAAATTGTCTACGGTCAATGAGTTTGGAATAAAATATGATGATTTGAGTACTACAGTATAAGCGATTCATAGATGTCTATTGTGTAACGAAGAATTAATTCCAAATTTCAATGTTAAAAGCGATTGACAAGCACTTGTTATACGTCCTGCGATTTGTTTAAATTTCTACTATTATCGTTAGGAATATTAAGAAAATTCATGACATTGAAAGGAAATACGATGATTTGAGTACTACCGTATAAGCGATTCATAGATGTCTATTGTGTAACGAAGAATTAATTCAAAATTTCAATATTGAATAAATTTTAGATTTTCAAAAAATTGTGGTAATCTATATTTATACAAAAAAGACAAATCAATTCATCTTTCTTCCCCACGAGTAATAAGGATAACAACGGGTATAATTTTTGAACGAAATACAGTTTTCGCGAATACGAGTACTTTATACATTAGAATTATTCAAATGATATATATTTGATGATATAAAATAATTAAGAAAATGTGCGAACAAAGTGTGGCTAAAAATTCAAATTGTTATAAATTTAGTTTGAAATCCCTTTATAAGTCAATTTCAATTAATCTCAAAAGTAGACTATAATCAGATAAATTATAATCATTTTAAAATGACAAAATTATTAGAAAATCATTGCAAAGGGCATGTCTGGAATAGGAATAAAAGTAAAACAGTTACATAACTCAGATCGGATCGATAAGTGTCGAAAGTTGTAAAGGCTCTGTTGACAAGTTCAGAGCACCTTACAGAAAATCTTAATTGCATTTAGAACGGAAATTATGATAATTTCTGGTGATTTTCAGTAATAACAATACTCTATAGGAATAAAGACACAATTGACTCGTAATAAAAACAATTGCATAACTCAGATCAGATCGACACCAATGAAGGTTGTAATGGATGCATTAACAAGTTCAGAGCACTTTACAGAATGCTTAATTGCATTTAGAACGGAAGTTATGAAGATTTCTTATGATTTTCAGTAATAACAAAACTCTATAGGAATAATGCCAAAATTGACTCGAAATAAAAACAGTTACATAACTCAGATTGGATCGATACTTATGAAAGTTGTCAAGAGGTTGAATCTTCATTTAACATCATAACAGTTAAATTTCATTAACTATTATCAGGTAGGTAAAATAATACGTATACGATTAATAAATTCTTTTTTATTCAACGATTTCAGATTTTCCGTATATAGATCAATGTCCTATTTATTTAATAATATCCAAATTTAGGTCACACGGGATCAGCTGATTGAACAAAACACTATTCTATTGTGTATAGTCTCTGTTCTCTCTATTCTCTCTCTAGAGAAATTATCTCTCTATTCAGGAACACACATTTGAACGCTGTAGCAGTCATTTGCACGCGAACGTGTTAAAAAAATATACATAATAATAATACAATAATTGTTTTTTTATCCATATACACACAAAAATACAATACACATGACATACATCACGCTAAAGAAATAAAATATATAACGTATGATTTTTAAATACATATAACTCATCTATAACACGGTACTCTTATAACGCGTTTTCATATTCCGCGATTAAGTGTCCCTCGTATAACACGTGTTTTCTCCCATATAACGCGGGGATTTCCCACGTTATATTTCTGTACTGTATTGTTTTTTATTACTAATCGTACACTACCACTAGAAAATAAACGCAAATGAATAAATACAGGTCAAAAAGCACTGGAAATTTTTTATTACCTTTAACGAGAAAAGTTAAACGTGAATCATTTGTACATAACGAGCTCGCACTCTCATACAACGCGTTTTCCTATAACGCGGAACTAATCTACCATGTCATGTGGGGGATACTGTAGATGATCGGCTAGGTTTTATTTTGTTTATAAAATGCACCTTCTCTTGTGCCAAAAATTGAAACAACAATGCTGAAAAAATCGAATTATTTTCTACATGGGTATTTTTCATATTAAAATTCCGTATCTATTTAATCTAATAGATGTGTCTGTGTGCTAAATAAAGAATGTTCTAAATAATGGAAAATGATGAACTGATATTAGCCGTGTTTTAATATTGGAGCACTATCCGGCACCGAAAGGAAATTTTTACTGAAACTGTAGCTATTTATTCACTGGTGTCGCTATACCATATAAATGAAAAATAAATTCAACCATCAAACAAACATTTAATGAACTGAAATATACTAATTAACATTTATTTTGGCATGACGTTATAAAAAATCACTGAGTTGAATATACATGGAGGGAACATGCTGGAAAATCGATGGTAGAAAAAGTGTAATGTGTCATTGTGTGACAGAGACAACAAAATTTTCTTTCTCTTTTTTTCAATTTCAAATTTTCGAAAATCAATTTTTAAAAAATAAAATAACGACGTTTACAATAGATTTATAATTTTTTGTGTAATTTTAGATTAGTACAACTTGTTAAATATGATATAGGCTATAAGATGATACGTACGTTAGGACTTTAAAAATTGTTACCTGTCCTAAATAAAATAAATATTTACGGATAGTAAAATAATAAATCAGTTTTTTATTTTTATATGAGGGATTATTTTAATTACAAATACCTATTATTACATTTTGATTTATTATTGTTTTAGGAGGATAATATTTATGTATGTAAATAATATTTCTATAGAATTCAAATAAATCGTTTTTTTAAATTCCAGCGCGGATATTTTTAAATTCTACCTGCAAAACAATTTTATTTTATTGCACTGTGTTAATTATCTTGTGTTCTACCCGAGGAAAACCATACTAGGACATTGTTGTGATATTTAATTCCGAAAATGTTTGCCATTTTGTTGGACATCCAGGTGTGTATTTAAAATATTAAGGGTTAACTATTGAGAAATAATGTTAATATTTTTTAAGAAAAGGTAAAAAACGTGATAGAATTAAAACTAATTAATTATTGTTAATATTTTAAAAACATTTTTTAAGTTTTATGTAAGTTTTATGTTAAAACATTCATTTTCGACATTTTATTTATTTGAGTACGGTTCTATAACTTGTGTCTCATTAGAGGAAGAGGAGTATATACAAATTAGCGAGATGGCCTTATTAAAAACTTCTACCATTTCATTTTGCTTGATTTGGTATTAAAATATTCTGATGCTATATCCAGTACTTCATATCAGTGTAAAAAATAAATCATCTTGCTGCGTTTTAAATTTTAATTGTAAGAATAAGTTTCTAATGGCTTAAGGGTTGTACAAAACAAAGGATTTTAAATTTCCCTTTGAAATAGATAGTGCTTTCGATAAATAGGTAGAGCAAGATATTTTTTTTATCGATTTTTAACTAAAACGTTGAATGAAAAATCTTAGTTTAGAATTAAATAAATTAATTATATGCAAAAATAGCGCGCTAAATATAAGTTTTGACATAGAAAATTGCGTGCTCCGGATACATCTATCGGCTAATAAAAAAACACGGCTATAGTAAATTCATTTACGCTGGTGGTTGTGAGATGGCACTTGTCATCATTATTATTTTTCATTGTAAATTCATTTAAATATTTTTTGTGAGACGGTACTGTCAAAATTTGTATTTAAGAAAAAATATTTTTTTTTTTGTTAAACAAAGTGATGGTAGTGTAGCCATTACTTTAGTGAAACATATTTTCAAGCTAATTGTGCTAGTCATGAAATAACAGCGAATAATACATAAATAAAATAAAAATACGGTGATTAAATTAGAGAAGAAGTCTTTTTATTGTGAAACTGCGAATTACTACAAGGATTTGGCGAGAAATACCTGCTGTGATTCATAAGACTTCAACCCGAAAATCTACGTAATAGAAGCGATACCGTTTTATATACTGCTACCACCTTGATCGACCGGATACAATTCCTGCACTCAGTTTATTGGAAACGATATCAACCAACAAATTATATGCGAATTGCGATAGCGACCAGATACAACTTTTACACATCAATAATTTGGACTGAGGTATTGGAGCTTATATTGAAGTTAGTTTTGGTCTTAGCGATTTACCATGTAACGATCCTCGAGCAGTATGAATGGGTCCGGTTCGCCTGAACGATAAACCTTTCCGAATAATACTGGACCGTTATAGATTTGAAGTGTTACTTCATTTACTGAGAGACTCCGAAGGTGGTTTGCTTCTGCCAGCTAATGCTCAGCGGATGGGGGTGGGTTTTAAGTCGGAGCGTTATTAAATTTTGCTTAACCACCTGAAATGCAGGACATATTTAAAGGAAAGGAAAAACCACTGGGGATAGGGAAAATGAACCAGACAATGATATACCCACCAACGATTACTCACCCGTTTCTGTCACATCCTCCGATGAAGCCGAAATTTTATATCATTTTAATTTATTTCACTAATCACTTTGCACAAAAAGCCATACACGGCCGAGAGAAAATGTATGCAACCCATAGTGAAAACAAAAGTAAGTTTTAAGAGAGAAAAAAATAAATTAAGAAAATGCGACATTTAAGTTTCGAACAAAATAAGTAAAAAGAATATTTATTTAACATAAATGGAAAATTAAAAAAAAATGTATGCTAAAGTAAAAATTAATTTTAAATGAAAAGTTTCATATGTTACGGGTTAGTATTTGTTAATATAATTGATATTCAAGAAAAGTTTAAGTAGCAAATCATTTCTAGACAAAAATTTTTCATAATAGTATCATCTACAACACCGAAATTAATGACTAAAGATTACTTATTTAAACAAGAGAAAAAAAAAATGACAAATGCAAAGTTTTAGCTAAAACAAATTGCTAATAAACTCTAAATTTATAATAAAACATAATTTAGAAATTAAATTTGAAAAAAAAATCAAAATATAATGAAAACTTAAAAATATTAGAAAATTGAAATTAATATATGAAATTTTTACTTAAGCTAAATTATAGTTTGATATTATTGGTAAATGACTTGCGCGATTATTATTATTTGTATTATATCAGAAAATGGACGATATTTGTAAATTATTTTACCTTCAAGTTCCCACGATGCACCGGTGTATGGAGTAAGTTAAAACAACCGTAGAGTTTAATGATTTGGCTGTTTCGTTGTAGGACGCCAAGTTAGCGTTATTTCACAGCAAAATATGTTTAATTCGCGCACATGTTTTTTTTTTCACTAAATCGACACAATAGCTTAGTTCACAGATATTCACAAAATAGTTTTTAATTTATTATCAACTAAATTCTAGACTTATGAATTAAGTCGTAATAATTAAGATTTAATCACTAATAACCAACCAACACCGCAACGTCTGTATTTGGTTGGTTATTACTCTGAGCCACTGTATACATTAGTATTACTCAACAATAGGACATACATTCACGTTCATTGAGTATTGAGATTTTAAAGTTTTGTTTTTGTTTTAATATTTCATCGGGAAAAAGTTAATTCACAGAATATTATAATATGATTGTAAATGTATTAATGATTTGAACTTTTGATACAATTCGTTTATTTAACTGAGATTGATATTAATAAAATTTACGATCTTATTTCCACTGATTCGTTCATACACAATACGGCTTTTGCACGGCCGTTCATTATAATACTCGTACACTTTACATTATTAGTTAGCATAATATGTCCGTTTGAATTTATAGATGAATTACACATTCAATATTACACATTTAATATTTAATAGTTTATGTAGGTTTATTAATTAGACTTAATTAGATTTACTTTTTTTTAATGATTATTAATTAGATTTAAATTTAGTTAAATGTTTGTTATCATTCTCAATTCAATTATATAATATTTAACAATATAAGTTTATAATTAATATTAATTCTATATTGCAAATTAAACTAAGTACTCATGTAACTGTAAGTTTTCTTTTAAAATTAATTTTTATTTAATAAATCTTCAACTTTTTAACTCTAGCACATATTTAATAAAACCGATCTGGTTACTAGCAACTCAAAAACTTAACTCTCCGCATGGCAAAAATGTTGCCCTTTTATATCGTTTGTCAAACCGTAAGCAATCGTTCGGTTCACAAAAAGAAATTTTATGACCAACAAGTTCATCGTGTGGTCCGTAAACATTAAATAACATCAGGGGTGTTCAATCCAAAACACGCGGGTTAGGGGTGATCAACCCATTACTCATTGTAGCGAGGATTCGTTACAAATCGTGGGGACGACCTGCCCCTGAGATGGGTCTAAGCCGGGCCTATTAAATAAAAATAGAAATTAATCGAGAATAGCGAGAAACGACGAATTTTAAGGACCGCAAATAGTAATGAAATATTTAAAGCTTAATATCCTTGAAGTGATAGATTCCAAGAGATTTTCCGACGTCATCAGTTACCTCACATGAAACGTTTCCTACAAATCGTATTATTTTGGCCTTTAAATGAGTAGATCCCATTCCATCTAAAGAATGAATGGTGGATACAGCGTTAGCATAAATAGATTTAAAAAGAGGTGGTGGAAATTTCTTGCTTAGATCCTCAACGCTCTCGTTAATATTAGTATTACTTCCAGATTCTATCAGTCGAGTTTCGGGTAAGCCTTTCTGCGATGCATCAGGTAGTTCACTGTCGGTTTCAGATTCATCTAAATCTTCAAATTGAACAGCGTTAATTGGATCAAGGGAATCACTTAGATTGGTTTGAGTAGTTTTCATTTTGTTCACCAAATCTATCAACACGCAACAAGAAATTAAAAGTTTTTCTGATGCTACTTGTACCGTTTTCGATTGAGAAATTCTTTGCAGTCGAAGATTAATATGGCATAATCGGGTAAGCAGACCAGGTAGTTCACTGTCGGTTTCAGATTCATCTAAATCTTCAAATTGAACAGCGTTAATTGGATCAAGGGAATCACTTAGATTGGTTTGAGTAGTTTTCATTTTGTTCACCAAATCTATCAACACGCAACAAGAAATTAAAAGTTTTTCTGATGCTACTTGTACCGTTTTCGATTGAGAAATTCTTTGCAGTCGAAGATTAATATGGCATAATCGGGTAAGCAGATAGTCATAATCTAGATTTTCTGGGCTTTCAGCGAGGCGTTCTTGCAAGGTGGTTTGTATCAATTTTAATTTATTCGAGCAAATGGCGACTTCCCTGCGATGAGACTTTAAGGCCGCTGAATGTAAACGTTTTGGGATCAAATTATCGTCTTTGATTTCGGTTCCAAAGTGACTATCTAGTTGATCAATCTGGGAATGTAGGGGTCCCTTAATGTTGCGAATCTCGCACTCGATAATGAACTCATCCGATTCTAAGTGGCGACTTTGCATTAAGTAATCCATTGTACAGGTACGATGAAACTATTTCAGACTTTGGTTTTGAAATTAAAGATAATCTCGCAAAAAAAAGTATTGTCTAAAATCACGAATATAATTGTGTGAAATTAAAAAAAATATATTATTATCCACGAATTTTCCAATGGCGGCTTGTTGATGAGGAACACAATGTATTTCCCGACAAGTATAACTAAATTTGTTATGGTAATTTATACGAAATGGTTATGGAATGAACTTAAAATTATTAATATAAACTTTAAAATCTGAATATGCTCAGGAGGATGCGACAGAATCGTACTTAAAGTAAAAGTTAGCAAAACCTGAACAGGTTCATATCATTGTCTGGGCCGGATATTCCTAGGAGGGGAAAAAAACTCCTAAGGAGAGGACAAAGGATTCGTTTTATCTACACGGATATAAGCTCAACATCATTGTCGATGGAAATATCTTTATAAAAACCCGGGTAAGGTAATCATTGAAATACTTTAATAATAACCAAAATTCTAACATTGAAGTCAGAAGAAAAATAAATTTTGGAATCAATGCGTTCTATTATTAAATAACATTGAAATCTTTAACTTCAGCTTTGAAATCTACTACTAAGATCGACATTATTGGAAATGGAATTTAGTGCATGGTCAAAAATGAATTATAAAGAAATGATATCATAAAATTGGGAGAACAACAAAAATGGGGGAAAGGAATAATATGAAATGTTGAAGGTCTATACATTAGCACTAACATCCGGGTCGACATAGGAAAATGGAATCGGAATGCGAATGTACTCGTGTATGACTAAAATAATAAACAAAAAAAAGTACTGAATAAATTTAACCATAAAATGGTTAAGTCCTTGAGTTTTGGGCATAGGCAGGCGACTTCAAACTTTTCTTTCTTTCTGATAATTATAAAAAAAAATTTTTAAACGGAAATAGGATGGGGAAAGGTTATTAAAGGGTTATTTTTTTTTTGTATGAACAGACAAATCGATGACAATAATTGTCAGAGTACATCTGCGGCTAGGAATCATTTAGGGTAGGATGAGAATAGCTATATGTTAATTTATTTTAAATTCTTTACTGACAAAAAAAATCAACTAAAATTAGGAGTTTATTGCGAGAATCCAAAATAAATTAATCATGAATGACCAAACCAAGTGTAACTGCAACTAATATCAACAAAATGGTTATTGTGCACGCTTTCGAATTTGCTCAGACATGAGGTTAAACGGAAACCTGAAATACAAAAAAAACATGTGTTGAAATTCCAAAATAGGTGGTTTTAACAGTTAATACCGAAACTAACATTTGTAAAACAACTAATATATTTAGGTTTCAAATGCGGGGTTTAACCGTAATTACTTTGGGATAGGATATGAAAAGGGGAGGAAAAAATATAAAAAAAACCGGACGGATTGGGCGCCACTATAACGATCCTCGAGCAGTATGAATGGGTCCGGTTCGCCTGAACGATAAACCTTTCCGAATAATACTGGACCGTTATAGATTTGAAGTGTTACTTCATTTACTAAGAGACTCCGAAGGTGGTTTGCTTCTGCAGAAATGCAGGACATATTTAAAGGAAAGGAAAAACCACTGGGGATAGGGAAAATGAACCAGACAATGATATACCCACCAACGATTACTCACCCGTTTCTGTCACATCCTCCGATGAAGCCGAAATTGTATATCATTTTAATTTATTTCACTAATCACTTTGCACAAAAAGCCATACACGGCCGAGAGAAAATGTATGCAACCCATAGTGAAAACAAAAGTAAATTTTAAGAGAAAAAAAAATAAATTAAGAAAATGCGACATTTAAGTTTCGAACAAAATAAGTAAAAAGAATAATTATTTAACATAAATGGAAAATTAAAAAAAAATGTATGCTAAAGTAAAAATTAATTTTAAATGAAAAGTTTCATATGTTACAGGTTAGTATTTGTTAATATAATTGATATTCAAGAAAAGTTTAAGTAGCAAATCATTTCTAGACAAAAATTTTTCATAATAGTATCATCTACAACACCGAAATTAATGACTAAAGATTACTTATTTAAACAAGAGAAAAAAAAAATGACAAATGCAAAGTTTTAGCTAAAACAAATTGCTAATAAACTCTAAATTTATAATAAAACATAATTTAGAAATTAAATTTGAAAAAAAAATCAAAATATAATGAAAACTTAAAAATATTAGAAAATTGAAATTAATATATGAAATTTTTACTTAAGCTAAATTATAGTTTGATATTATTGGTAAATGACTTGCGCGATTATTATTATTTGTATTATATCAGAAAATGGACGATATTTGTAAATTATTTTACCTTCAAGTTCCCACGATGCACCGGTGTATGGAGTAAGTTAAAACAACCGTAGAGTTTAATGATTTGGCTGTTTCGTTGTAGGACGCCAAGTTAGCGTTATTTCACAGCAAAATATGTTTAATTCGCGCACATGTTTTTTTTTTCAATAAATCGACACAATAGCTTAGTTCACAGATATTCACAAAATAGTTTTTAATTTATTATCAACTAAATTCTAGACTTATGAATTAAGTCGTAATAATTAAGATTTAATCACTAATAACCAACCAACACCGCAACGTCTGTATTTGGTTGGTTATTACTCTGAGCCACTGTATACATTAGTATTACTCAACAATAGGACATACATTCACGTTCATTGAGTATTGAGATTTTAAAGTTTTGTTTTTGTTTTAATATTTCATCGGGAAAAAGTTAATTCACAGAATATTATAATATGATTGTAAATGTATTAATGATTTGAACTTTTGATACAATTCGTTTATTTAACTGAGATTGATATTAATAAAATTTACGATCTTATTTCCACTGATTCGTTCATACACATCAACTCAGATTATACACAATACGGCTTTTGCACGGCCGTTCATTATAATACTCGTACACTTTACATTATTAGTTAGCATAATATGTCCGTTTGAATTTATAGATGAATTACACATTTAATATTACACATTTAATATTTAATAGTTTATGTAGGTTTATTAATTAGACTTAATTAGATTTACTTTTTTTTTAATGATTATTAATTAGATTTAAATTTAGTTAAATGTTTGTTATCATTCTCAATTCAATTATATAATATTTAACAATATAAGTTTATAATTAATATTAATTCTATATTGCAAATTAAACTAAGTACTCATGTAACTGATGAGTTTTCTTTTAAAATTAATTTTTATTTAATAAATCTTCAACTTTTTAACTCTAGCACATATTTAATAAAACCGATCTGGTTACTAGCAACTCAAAAACTTAACTCTCCGCATGGCAAAAATGTTGCCCTTTTATATCGTTTGTCAAACCGTAAGCAATCGTTCGGTTCACAAAAAGAAATTTTATGACCAACAAGTTCATCGTGTGGTCCGTAAACATTAAATAACATGGGGTGTTCAATCCAAAACACGCGGGTTAGGGGTGATCAACCCATTACTCATTGTAGCGAGGATTCGTTACAACCAAGCAGCCTCATAACCGCCAACCAAGTACAAGGGTTAATCAGTCTCCCCCTCAGAACTTCCAAATCGTCCGAATGGGAGTTCTTGACAATCTGTTGACTCGAGCTCCCCCTTATAAGGAACTAATTGTGATACATGGTAACGACCCAAAATTGAGTTATTGTAGTCATTTATTGAGACTTCAAAGGTAGTCCATATTTGATGATACTTTTGTAAACCTTTTATCGGCATTACTGCGAGGATGCGTACACACCAAACCAATTTTATCGTGAACGATCGTGTTGTTCTTTCCGGATATCCTGCGTTTTTTCATGCACTTCTTTGGCATCCATATATTTATGTTTGATTGTATTAAGATATGGTACAACCTGCGATTCGTAATTTGCAAGAGACCCAATAGGTATATTATTATGGAGGATATCATCCCAAGTGCAAAGCTCGCGCCCAAATGTCAAAAAAGCTGGAGTATGTTGAATTGAATCACATCGGGTGGTATTTATGGCATAACGTATTGAAGGCAGCTGCTGAACCCAATTTCGATGGTCTCCCTTCACTAGTATAGCCAGTTGAGGTTTTAGATCTCGTTTTTTTCTTTCTACCGGGTTAGCTTGCGGATGTTATACCGGAGTAAAGCATTGTTGAATATTAAAGAAATTGGCGGTGTATTGTAAATCATGACTAATGAATGGAGGCCCATTATCGGAGATTAAGCGTCGTGGCATTCCATATCGTAAAAACACCTCATCAATTAATTTCCATGCGCAACTATCCGCAGTTGCCGACTCAATCGGGAACAACTTCACACAACGAGATGCAACATCATCGACAATCAAAATATTTTTATATCCATCCTTGTTAGTTGGAAGAGGGCCGAACAAATCCACAGCCACAGTTTCGAAGGATTGTTGCTAAGGGGAGTTTTTAACACACCGGCTGGTTTCAAATTTGATATTGTGAAACAAAAGTATGACTTCTACTTGCGTAGAAGCACACCCGTTTCATAGAATTGCCGTAACCTGAATTGTACCCCATGCGGTTTAGATTCCCACCGCTCAGTCGGGTAGAGGAAAATGGTGTGGGTTTTTGGGGTACCCAGATTTACGGCCTAGATTACCGCATATTTATATAAAACAAAATAAGATGGAACGACATCAAGTATGCCGTCAAACTGAGGGATTATAACGATTATGGAATTGGGCAAAACAGTACCCAAGTTGATGGTGTCCACGCCTTACGCTGCCGGCAGGTTCCCCGCGGTTGTTTTAATACTTGTTTAGCGTAACATAATTACCCTAGACTAAGCATAACGAGTAAGAGAAAAAAAATCGAAGAATATTATTATTTATTATGGGCTGAAAGCCCCGAATGTTAGTAAGTAAATACAAATCGGTAAAGCGTTACCAGCAGAAAGAAACCCGCGTGCCGAGGCACTTGCGCGGTTTCCGCCCCTAATGGAGCAGTTGGTAGACCCTTTACCAATTGGGCCCCTTTATGTTAGTATTTAGTTTTTTTTTTGTTTTAAGCATACTTACTCGAACTCACGGAATCCAAAAAAAATTGATACACAACAATTGATTTTTAGAGGGAGAAATTAATTTTTATAACAAAATTTAATAAATGAATGGCCTCTTTTCAATCAATTAATAAATTTTGCTGTTTAATCAAAAAAATATTCATAAATACCGCCCAGTTTAAAAGTGTTATAAATTAAATTTGTTTACCCCTTACATAAACAAATTAATTCATTTTACACTCACTTAGAGAATTTTTGTGTATTAACATAAATGCAATGTCTCAAACTTTTAGGTAAGTCGATTACCCTACATAATTATGTAGAACATTTGCGTTTATCATATACTCGTACTTGAAAAAAATATATGTTATGTACTCAAATTACAAAACAATGAATTTAAAAAGTTTTATATTTGTAGCGACAATTTGCAGCGTACTATAAAAATGAAAAATGTGTATTCCCGCCAATGACTAATTATTTCCGTGATTTTTGTGAAGATGATATCTTCAAGGCCGTGGCGGGATTACTTATGATTAGAATTTTTGGTTGATTGGATTTATGAGTTGATAACGGAATGAAGTTCCGTTACAATTGTTTTACGCATTCCTGGCCAAAATTATCGAGATCTAATTTTTTTAAATAGTTTTTTACACTCCATAATGACCGGCAGTTGGGTCACAATGATATCGTTGTAATATGAAGTCGGGTTGACTAACTGGTTAGACGAGCTGGGCTTCTTCAGATCCTGATCAGGAATATAGCGATACAGAATCCCCTGTGACATAGTATAACCCCTACCGGTGTAATTACCGAGCTCTGGATGATCAAATTCTTCAAAGCATTTTATAATTTTGTTTATTTTTGGATCTTGAAGTTGCGAATTTCGAATTTTCTCAAAATCATAAGTTGGAAAATCCAAATGATATGACGAAACTAGGAGGTCATAGGAGGTCATAGGAGGTCTGGACAATGTGTCCGCGACTACATTTTCCTTTCCAGGTGTATATGTTAGTTTTAGATTGAATCATTGGATAAGCAAGGCCCATTGAGCCAGACGTCCGGATGTTGATTTTAACGACATCAACCATTTAAGTGGCTGATGTTCTGCGCCTACTGTAATTTCTGCACTATCCAAATATCCTCTGAACTTGTTTAGGGCCCATTCAACGACGAGAGCCTCACGCTTTGTTGTATTATAATTCCGCTCAGCTAGGAGCAACAGTCGACTGACAATTTCTACTGGTCGTTCATTTTCACCCTTCCCCCGGAGTAAAACTGCACCGAGCGCATAGTTGCTAGCATCGGTTCTTAGCGTATATGGCTTCGTTTCATCTGCCTGCTGGAGGATTGGAGCATTCACCAACAACTGTTTTAATTGGCTGAAAACCACCCGATGACTCTTTATTGATCTTTGGCAACTTACCAAATATCGTGTGATTTAAAAAATCCAAAACCATGTTAGACGCTATTCCCTGCTGACCCCAGCAGGGTGTTGTTATAATTTGAATTTTGAAAAACAACAAATGTGGTTGGAACACATATTTCTTCAATGATTACGTTTACTGTGGTATACCATATGGATTAAAACTGCTGAGAACCGTCGGATAACCTAATTGACATTTGCTTAGGACTAAACTTTTGACCTTTCTTTACGAAAACATTATATAAAGTATGAGACGCAACACTGAGTTTAGCTGCGGTATCTAAAATAGCGATGCCGAATGAGTCGAGAACACGAATACCCAAAACTGGCCTGGGTTTTGGATTTATAAAATACTGTTTCTTTTATCACAATATATGTGTAGGACGTATACATAAACACAATGATTAAATGGTTAACATTAAATTATTTAATGTTTAACAATATTTTAAATTAACTAATAATTAGCACAATATAGAAATAATAATATAAATTATTTCAACTTCTACTTTTTTTAAATCGTTTTTACTTCAGGAAAAATAATAATTGAATTTTTTATTTTTCAAAATATTTTGTTATTTCAACCTACGTCGGTAGACCCGGTTTTTTCTCTTCCATATTTTTAAATGAGTTCATTGGGATTTGGAATTTTGACAATTAATTTGATGTGAATATTAGTAAACATCGCCTCAATACTCCCTCCCCAATAAATTCGGAAGAATTCATGAAAATGCAAGCATAATACCGTGACCGAAAATAACCGAAAATAAACTAAATAAAAGAATCGACGATGATCCAGAAGCTGCTTTCAGTCGTAACGTATTGGTAGTCTAATTGTTCTTCTAGTCCTGGTTTGAACTGGTTCCTTTGGTGGAAGATTGAAACGAACCTTTTTTAACACGTTTGTACGATCAGAACCCGGCGCGTTATCCGAAGTTCTCTCACCCAGCGGGGCCGCCGGAATCGATCCCACGATGTCTGCATTCTCCGCGAAACACGGTTTGAGGCGATCCAAAGATACCACGCTCGAACTGCCGTTTACGTCAATAGTGAAGAACTTATCCCCTCTTTTGAGAACTTTAAACGGTCCTGAATAAGGTGGTTGTAACGATTTACGCACAAAATCCGACCTTAAAATCACGTGTGAACACGTAGAAAGTTCCTTGTTTATGAAAGTTTTTACATTAGAGTGCCTGGTAGCCGGAGACGGTCTTATTTCATCAAAATGTTTTTTAAGATTGTTGACAAAATCTGTCTGATGAATATTATCTGCCGAAAAGAATTTAGAAATTGACCAGGCACCCGAAAACTTCCATAAACAAGTTCAGCAGGAGAAGTTTTAAGTTCCTCACTATATAACGTGCGTAAACCTAACAGTACGGTTGGCAAGAACATTACCCAATCAGCTCGTTCGTGACACATGAATGCAGACTTTAATGTTCTATGCCATCTCTCAATCATACTGTTGGACTTTGGGTTATAAGCCGTCGTTCTTACTCGCCTGAATCCAATCAACGATGCCAATTCACTAAAAAGACAAGACTCAAACTGCGAACCTTGGTCGGTTACTATGACGTTTGGTACCCCGAAGCGCGAAATCCATGTGGAGTATACCGCAGAAGCGACAGTAGCTACAGTAATATCAGGAACTGGAACTGCCTCAGCCCACCTCGTATACCTGTCGATTAATGTAACGCAATACCGCTGATTGTCAGAAATAGGCAAAGGACCAATGATGTCTAAGTGAATTTCTGCGAAGCGCTGCGAAGTTAATTGATAAGATCCGAGAGGTGAAACGGTGTGTCTTGAAATTTTGGATTTCTGACAAGCTAAACAGGATTGTGCCATAGTTTTTGCATCTTTCGTGATGGAGGGCCAGATGACGTTTTTAGTCAATAATTTAACTGTTGCTTTAATTCCAGGATGCGAAAGATTGTGAAAGGCTTCAAAAACTTTTTTTCGAAAATCAATTGGAATAAAAGATCTTTGATTAGCTGTCGAAATATCGCAATATATAGTTTTGTTAGAGTTAAAACTCAACGGAACTTGGACAAACTTCAAAGTTGAATTATCGCGCATCAGATCTTTTAGCTCGACATCATTGGTTTGGGCATCCGCAATCTGCGCATAATCTATACTTTCAGGAAACGAAATTAGATTAATGCGGGAAAGTGTAGCTGCAACGACATTATCCATGCCTCAAATGTGTTGGATGTCGGTAGTGAACTGTCCGATGAAATCCAAATGTCGAAATTGACGCGGTGATGCTTTTTCCGGATTCTGACAAAAAGCGTAGACAAGTGGTTTATGGTCCGTAAACAACGTAAACTGTCGTCCTTCCAATGCTTGATGCCAGAGTACGCTGCTAACAACTCTCTGTCATAAGCACTATATCTTGTTTGCGTTTCATTAAGACGAACCGAGAAGAAGCTAAGTGGTTGCCAAATATCGCCGATATACTGTTGTACTACTGCGCCGATAGCTGTGTCCGTAGCGTCTACCATGATAGCGAGTTTAGCCGTAGACGAGGGATGTGCAAGAAGAGTAGCTTTACACAACTTCTCCTTACAATTGTTGATGGCATCAATGGACTCTGCTGACCAATTAATTGAAAGTTTACTATTTTTCTTATAACCTTTAAGAAAATCATTAAGTAAAATTTGATCAGCCGCGGCGTTTGGAATGAAACGTCTGTAGAAATTAATCATCCCCAAAAATCTTTTGAGTTGATTAACCGTTAACGGACGTTCAAAATTTTTGATGACTTCAACACGTTCTGGAACAGGTAAAATGCCATTTGCATTAACAAAATGTCCTAAGAATTTAACTTCAGGTGAAGCGAAGACACATTTTCCAGGATTAATTATTAAACCGTTGTCTGATAATTTTTGGAAAACTAGCTCGAGATGTGCGTGATGTTCCTCGAGAGTTTTAGACGCTATCAGAATATCATCTAAGTAGATGAATGCGAAATTAAGTCCCAACAATACGGAATGCATGAATCTCTGAAAAGTTTGCGCTGTATTCCTACAGACCAAAAGTCATTTTAGTGAATTCAAATAAACCGAAAGGAGTCGCAATACGCTTGAACAAGATCAAGAGTCGAAAAATCAGTACATCCTTCAACTTGGTACGAAAAATCTTGAAGATGTGGAATGGGATAGCGATCTGGAATAGTAACACGATTCAGACTTCGGTAATCCCCACATGGTCTCCAATCTCCGTTTTTCTTCAATACAAGATGCAAAGGACTAGACCATGCACTATTACTCGGACGACAAATTCCTAGTGCCCTCAGATTATCGAATTCCTGTTTTGCAATCGCTAATTTATCGGGTGCCAAAGGTCTAGTTTTACAGGAAACCGGTGGTCCAAAAGTATCCAGCCGATGAGTGATCATATGCCTAACTAGTTTGACGTTTAGGGAGTTTGCAATAATTTCAGAGAATTTAGAAAGAAGTTGCTGGATTTGATTATTCACCTGAGATTTGTCTAGTTGAGACAGTGTTGACTCGGCTGTGAAAGTTATACATCCAATCGTAAACAAAGATGTTGTTGGATCTAGAAGACGGTGTTTGCCAAGATCAACTATCAAACCAGTACTTTTAAGGAAGTCAGCTCCAATAATG
The DNA here is from genome assembly GCA_963691935.1 of Nephrotoma guestfalica. NCBI lineage: Eukaryota > Metazoa > Arthropoda > Insecta > Diptera > Tipulidae > Nephrotoma > Nephrotoma guestfalica. The sequence goes on from OY829915.1 coordinate 98,438,193, forward strand.
GGCAGCGAAACATCTGCCACTATAAATTCCCATTTAAAATTACGCCGTAACCCAAAATCTAAATTTAGAATTCAAAAGCTTTAATTGGCGTACCATTCGCAGCGAATAATTTGGAGGTAGTTAGAGCCTGCGAAATGTTACAAATTTTGAGTGGAACAACCGAAACGTCAGCACCAGTGTCTATTAGAAATTCAACTCTAGAATTTAAATCATGTATTAATAGACGACTGGTAGCAGGTTCATCAGTGACAGTCGTCACGTCCTGATGAACATTTAAAAATCCTTTTTGATCGACTGACCTCCGCAGGTTTTATCATATAACTTACAACCAACCTGACATTTCTGCGCTTTGTCACCGAACCTAAAATGATAAAAACACAAATCGAATTTTGGGTTAACCCGACCTCTAGATCTCGAACGAGAATTTGTTAGAACGAGATCGAGATCTAGGGTTAACCATAAATTTAATTTCCGCCAAAATTTTAATTCTAAAATCTTCTAATTTTGAGTCTAAATTAGATGCATCAGAAATGCCGGTTGGATTGACGTATCCGTTAGATGCTGCAGACAAGGATGGACCGAAAGGATTGCACGATTTAACTGCATTTAACCCTAACGGTGGCATCACCTCCATCATGGTATATGCGCGAGCTGCCAACACATCTAACGTTACGTCATTTTCAAACGTTGTCAGGATAACTTGAACCTGCGAAGGCACCCTCTTCATCCAAAGTTGTCTGAGTAACTTGTCATTAAAGTTACTGCCAGTGTTCAATCGGATCTGGCTCAGCAACTGCGGAGGCTTTTTATCCCCCAAAGACAGGTTTGTCAGGACGTTGTTCAAACGTGACATCTCTGACTCGCCCAACACGCGAATCACTTCCTCTTTGAAAACCGAATAAGGAAGCGAACCCTTATCACGGAGAATTAAATCCGCGAAACGATCGTGGAGTCTCGCGTCCAACGCCCCCACTGCGTGCACGAACCTGGTGGTCTCCGATCTGATGTTCGCCACAGCAAACTGCGATTCTAGAATCGTGAACCAAACGGCCGGATTCTGACCGTACAACGGTTGCGGAGGTCGGAATCGAACTGCTCCAATCTCCAAATTTGGATTTTGGACCCCAGCCCAACCAGGTCCCGAACCAGACTGCCCAGACGACTGAGCAACTCCTTGAACTCGGAATAAATTTTGAGATTGAAGGAACAATTGAAATTGTTCCGCCAATAAATTTTGCATACCTTGTGGCTGACTAGCAGTGTCCACGGAGCTTGCATCTCCATAAACCTCCTCATTGACCGAAGAGTTAGATGGAGTATCGGACGACATTTACAAACTTTAAATCAATACGCGAACAAAAATGCAAAACGAGTAGGTGAAAAAAAGTAAATAAATAAATAAATAAATGCCGAAAGAATTTTAATTATTAAATGGAAGCTTTATTTTTTATTTTTTTGGTCGAAATGAACCCAAATAAACATATGAAAAGAAAATTACTCACCTCGGTCCACCTTCGTTTACAATTTAGAAATTTCCAAAATAAAAAATTCTGATGCCTGGTGTCCTGTTGTCCTGTTGTCGCCCGCTGCCTTGTCACTGCTGTTGAAATTTGTACTGATTGGTCCGTCCAAAAAAAAACTTTTTAAACCATTGGCTGCCCAATTCCGAATGGCCTTGGATGTCAATTCAGCACTCGAATGACGTAGAATGATGTGTATTAGTTGCACGCAAATAATGTGGTGCTTATGTTATAAAATCACGTCGGCGGTCACCAATTATAAAAGACTGTTTCTTTTATCACAATATATGTGTAGGTCGTATACATAAACACAATGATTAAATGGTTAACATTAAATTATTTAATCTTTAACAATATTTTAAATTAACTAATAATTAGCACAATATAGAAATAGTAATATAAATTATTTCAACTTCTACTTTTTTTAAATCGTTTTTACTTCAGGAAAAATAATAATTGAATTTTTTTATTTTTCAAAATATTTTGTTATTTCAACCTACGTCGGTAGACCCGATTTTTTTCTCTTCCATATTTTTAAATGAGTTCATTGGGATTTGGAATTTTGACAATTAATTTGATGTGAATATTTGTAAACATCGCCACAGATTTAATGATTCTATAAGAGAAATTGATTCAACATGAAACTGTGCGTCGACCAAATTAAATTCAGCGGATAATGGATTAGAAAAGTCCGCACATGCAACACTGGCTTTTTCGAACGATGGCTTGGACACAATCGGTTTTTGGTTGCACCTTGGACAATTACTTTTTATATATCAAGTCCACACGTATGACATTTTAGTTCAATGTCGTGTTTAACGGGGTTTGAAAAACCTGCTGAATTTCTATCTGTATGCTTACTGAGACGTTTCCTACAATCTTCAAATCGATGTCCGATTTTTCGACAATATCGACAAATAATTTTGATTTTTGGATTAATATCAATTGGTTTATTTTTCTTCGAGGGACCCTCATCATTAAAATCCTCCACCTGTCGGGCGAGTTTAATTAAATCGTCGAAAGTTTTTATTTCATCCCGTTTTACTTTCTCATGTTTCTTACATCTTCTTCGTCTCTCTTCATGCGAAAATAACACCAAAAAATATCTAATTATCGAAACAAATGCTTCAGTTTCCGAACATTAAGCAATTCAATCACCTTTAAGACACTAAATCACACAATCAAGTTTTTATTATATTTTTTTTTTATTTTGGCCCCACGCGTTGGGCTGCTATTTTGTAAAATAATGTGGATTGTTTTAGACCAAAATAAAAAATCACTATAACACGATTGAATTTCGACAACTAATATTTATTTTACATATCTTGTGCTTGATGTATTTACTTTATAAATTTTCAGACGTTTTAAATTTTTATATTTAATAACATAAAATAGGTAATAAATTTTAATCAGACATTTTTTCTTTTCGTCTCACTTTTAAAAAAAACCTACTTCGTAATAAAATAAAATAAAATCCCGATTACAATTCGTGTGTTCTATTTTTTCTCGGAGATTGGTGGTGGTGTGTTGTTATTATTTCCCCACATAATAGTGTTGTCGTTTGCGATATTATTTCGTTACAATGCCATTAGTCAGAGAAAACAGACTATACACAATAGAATAGTGTTTTTTCAATAAGCTTCCCGTGTGACCTAAATTTGGATATTATGAAATATAGGGCATTGCCTTCTATATACGGAAAATCTGAAATCGGTGAATAAAAAAGAATTTATTAATTGTATACGTATTATTTTACCTACCTGAATAGTAATTGAAATTTAACTGTTATGAACTGTTAGATTAAGATTCAACCTATTTACAACTTTCATAAGTGTCGATCCGATCTGAGTTATGTAACTGTTTTTATTACGAGTTAATTTTGCCTTTATTCCTATAGAGTTTTAATATTACTGAAAATTATAAGAAATCTTCATAACTTCCGTTCTAAATGCAATTAAGACATTCTGTACAGTGCTCTGAACTTGTTAAAGCATCCTTTACAACTTTCATAAGTGCCGATCTGATCCGAGTTATGCAATTGTTTTTATTACGAGTCAATTGTGCGGGTATTCCTAGAGTATTGTTATTACTGAAAATCACCACAAATCTTCATAACTTCCGTTCTAAACTTGTCAATGCACTCTTTATAACTTTTACAAGTGTCGACCTGATCCGAGTTATGCAATTGTTTTTATTATGAGTCATTTGTGACTTTATTCCTATAAAGTTTTGTTATTACTGAAAATCACCAGAAATCATCATCCGTTCTAAATGCAATTCAGACATTCTGTAAAGTGCTCTAAACTTTTCTACGGACCCTTTACAATTTTCATAAGTGCTGATCGATTAAAGCACACAGTATATAATAAATAAAACAGTTTGTGCAAACAGCAATGCCCAAAAGTAATATGTAATTTATAATATGGTTTAAAGTGGTTCCCAATTCCTCCATATGTCAAAAACTAGTATAATATTTAAAACTATATTAAATTTTAACTGCCAAAGTTGGATATATGACCTTTCCGTCAATACAACTAATTTATTATTGTAATATACAAGTAAAAATAAATCAATATTAACCAATTATTACCAATTATTATAACTACAATTATCTACCAATTATCCACATTCTCGACATATACTACGCCAATTGTCGACACCAAAATCAATTGTCCACCCATTATCGACTCCATGACATTGACAATTCCAAAACACGAGCAGACACACAACGCTGGTATTATCCTTATGAATATTAAGAAAATTGTATGACGTTGAAAGGAAATACCATGATTTGAGTTTTACCGTATAAGACATTCATCGGTGTCTATTGTGTAACGAAGAATTAATTCCAAATTTCAATGTTATTCGCGATGGACGAGCACTTCTCATATGTAGTTGGATTTGTTTAAGTGTCTTCTATTACCTTTATAAAAGAAGGAAGGAAAGGAAATATGATTATTTGGGTACTACCGTATAACCTAAGGACTTGAGGCCAATATCTCTGTTATCTTTTCTGCTGAAAACCATGAAGAGGTTGCTGGATGTCCATATTCGTACAAGAAGTGTACCCAGAAACTGGGCACAGTCCCAACATGCGTAGCATAAGGATAAGTCCGTGGACACTGCATTACATACCTTGGTTCGGGAAATTGAAAAGTCACTGGATTTTCAAGAATACTCGTTGGTGTCGTTTCTCGATAGCGAGAGCGCTTTCAGCAACGTGAAGGTGGAGGCAATTAGGGAAGGATTGTTGGCACTTGAGATTGAATACTCTGTAACCAGGCTAATTAATCAACTGCTAGGTGTCAGAAGGGTTATAGCGGAGATGGAGGAAGTCTCCGTCAGAAAACGGGTTGTTCGGGGAACACCCCAAGTAGATGTTATCTCTTCCCTTTTTTGGAAAGTAGTAATCAATAGAATACTAGTGGAATTGGAGGGGGAAGGAATAGGTGTGGTTGCTTATGCCGAAGACGTAGCGGTAGCTGTCTCGGAGAAGCACCTATGTACAATCAGAGATGTGATGCAGAATGCGTTATCAATCACTGCGGGTTGGGCCAGCAGATGTGGATTGAGGATTAACCCATCTAAAACAAAGCTGATCCTTTTCACTAGGAGAAATAAAATTCCGGTAATGGTTCCACCAAGTTCAAATGGTATTATGCTGGCCTTTACTGATAAGGCGAGACTCCTAGGGATTATTCTCGACAGTAAGCTCTGTTTGAAATCAAACACGATAGAAAGAGTGAAAAAGGCCAATGTTGCACTCGACTCTTTTAAAAATGCTATCGAAAGGAAATGGGGCTTGAAACCGGAGTTGGTGCACTGGCTTTACATGGCAGTTGTAAGGCCCGTAGTATTCTATGGTGTGAGTGTATGGTGGCCAGGTCTGGAGAAATTATCATACAGGAACATGATAGCGAAGGTTGCCTTCTCGCCTGTTTGCACATTAGTGGGACATTGAAAACGATCCCCACTAGTGCCTTAGAGGTCATGCTGTACCTTATCCCGTTGGATATTATCGGTAGGCAAATGGCGGTAAATACGGCCACCCGGCTATCAGCGATTTCGGGGTGGAAGTGCCTGCAAAAAGGGCACTCAACTACAGCCAATTATGTGAGTGGTGGCCTGGTGAATTTGGATTATATAACACTCCTTTTGTGCTTTTAAGCGTTAAGATGATTCTCTCCTCTAGGGAGGATTGGTAGAATGATCTCATTATGGAGACCGAGGTAGTTAAATGCTTCACCGACGGCTTTAACCTCGATGGTAGAGTGGGAGCTAGTGTATTCTATGGAGAATTTGCTGTTGTACCGAACTAGTTGGTTCGGGCACAATAGGTGGATTCATATTATTTTGGTTTATTTTTCGTTAAGAAATGTTAATCGTCTGTCCTGTGCCTCTTGCGTATTATTTAACTTTGTAAACTGTTGCATAATTGCAGCAAGTTGGTTTGGCAATTGTTGTTGAAATCCTGAAAAAATCTGAGATTTCTTCAGGAAATGCCAACATCTCTGAATTAATTACTTTTAAACTTTTGTTTATTTAAAACAAAAAATAGTTAATTGTTTTTTATAAAAATTTAAATTGATAAGATTTATTTGGTATGAATGATTATGTATCTTGTAGTACACAGCGATTTAGCGAACACAAATTTGAATTCAAATTGAAATTATTTCGTTTTTCGTGTCTATCTTGTAGTGCACGAAAAAGTTTTACTTTCGGTAAATTTTAAAAAACATATATATATATATATATATATATATATATATATATATATATATATATATCTATATATATATATATATATATATATGTTGTGATGTACCACTCATCTTTGTTGTCCCCTATAATTTACCTATCATAGATATGTATGTATGTGTTGGTGTTGAAGAGCAATAATTACGGGTACTATATTTAAAATAAAATTAAAATAACTTCTATTGGGATTCGCTCTTGGACGTGATAACATGGTAATTATTCTAATATTAACATTTCCTAAATTTTATAATACAATTCCTAATTCTTTAAAAAAACCTTTATTAAATTCCTATTTCTAAATTCCAACTTGTGAAATTCAAATTATATATTTTATACTTATAACTAAAAATTGATTGTAATAAGAAGTGAATAATACTCAATAATAATTATATTGCAATTACATAAATTAGTACATTCGTGTGTTTAAATATTTCAATCCACCATTTCGCAACACTGGTGGCAGCGGAGGGATCAGCGAAATGGTGGATTGAAATATTTAAACACACGAATGTACTAATTTATGTAATTGCAATATAATTATTATTGAGTTTTATTCACTTCTTATTACAATCAATTTTTAGTTATAAGTATAAAATATATAATTTGAATTTCACAAGTTGGAATTTAGAAATAGGAATTTAATAAAGGTTTTTTTAAAGAATTAGGAATTGTATTATAAAATTTAGGAAATGTTAATATTAGAATAATTACCATGTTATCACGTCCAAGAGCGAATCCCAATAGAAGTTATTTTAATTTTATTTTAAATATAGTACCCGTAATTATTGCTCTTCAACACCAACACATACATACATATCTATGATAGGTAAATTATAGGGGACAACAAAGATGAGTGGTACATCACAACATATATATATATATATATATATATATATATATATATATATATATATATATATATATATATATATATATATATATATATATATATATATATATATATATATATATATATATATATATATAAATAAATATATATATATATATATATATATATATATATATATATATATATATATATATATATATATATATATATATATATATATATATATATATATATATATATATATATACATATGGCTGATAATTCGATCTTCGACAGTGCGCAAAAGATCAATTAAAACGTGTGCTGTGTGGCACGGAGCGCCGTCTTGTTGAAACCAAATGTTGCCTATATCCTCCACTTCAAGTGCGGGGAACAAAATCGTTTATCATGGCGCGGTAGCACTCACCATTGACAACGGCGGCTCCTTCCACATTTTCAAAGAAAAATGGTCCAATGATGCCACCGGACCAAAATCCGCACCAAACAGTCACTCGTTGAGGATGCATCGGCTTCTTTACGATCACGTGCGGGTTTTCCGTGCCCCAAATGCGACAATTCTGCTTGTTTACATAGCCGCCATGATGGAAATGCGCCTCACCCGAAAAGATGATTTTTTCGCAAAAATCGGCATCTTCTTCAAATCGATCGCAAACCCACTCAGCGAACCGAAAACTCAATGGGTGGTCTCTTTGCTTCAATTCCTGAACCAATTGAACTTATATGATGTAATACCAAGGACTTTGTGCAGAATTCGTCGCAATGTCGTGCGTGAAATGTTCAATTCTTGTGCACGATGACGAGTTGACGTTCCCAGCGACTCACGCACATTCTGGGGTACAGCATCAACATTTTCGGGTGTACGCTTGCTTGGCTGCTTGGTTCATGTTGGTTTATTAATTAGCAAGCCTGTTTCTTTAACTTTATTCACAAAATAACGCACATGGAGCTCCCGGCTCCATAGTAATGTTTCAATATTTCAATATATATATATATACATATATATATATATATATATACATATATATATATATATATATATATATATATATATATATATATATATATATATATGTATATATATATATATATATATGTATATATAAAATATATATATATATATATATATATATATATATATATATATATATATGTATATATATATATATATATATATATATATATATATATATATATACATATATTTATATATATATATATATATATATATATATATATATATATATATATACATATATATATATATATATATATATATATATATATATATATATATATATATATATATATATATATATATATATATATATATATATATATATATATGTATATATATATATATATATATATATATATATATATATATATATATATATATATATATATATATATATATATATATATATATATATATATATATATATATATATGTATATATATATATATATATATATATATATATATATATATATATATATATATATATGTATATATAAATATATATATATATATATATATATATATATATATATATAAATATATATATATATATATATATATATATATATATATATATATATATATATAGATATATATATATATATATATATATATATATATATATATATATATATGTATATGTAAAAATCCGGCCTTTGCCTGGATTTTGTATGCCTAAGTGATTATTTGGTTTACCACGGGTGAGCTCCAAATATTCACGACGAGAACTAAACTGACTGTTGTAATTGTTTTTAATTCTGGTTTATTACATCAATAAATCGGGTTTTTATACATAATAATTGCTTATGCATAAAATTTAGAACAACAACACCTTACTCACCTCGGTCCACCTTCGTTTACAATTTAGAAATTTCCAAAATAAAAAATTCTGATGCCTGGTGTCCTGTTGTCGCCCGCTGCCTTGTCACTGCTGTTGAAATTTGTACTGATTGGTCCGTCCAAAAAAAAACTTTTTAAACCATTGGCTGCCCAATTCCGAATGGCCTTGGATGTCAATTCAGCACTCGAATGACGTAGAATGATGTGTATTAGTTGCACGCAAATAATGTGGTGCTTATGTTATAAAATCACGTCGGCGGTCACCAATTATAAAAGACTGTTTCTTTTATCACAATATATGTGTAGGTCGTATACATAAACACAATGATTAAATGGTTAACATTAAATTATTTAATCTTTAACAATATTTTAAATTAACTAATAATTAGCACAATATAGAAATAGTAATATAAATTATTTCAACTTCTACTTTTTTAAATCGTTTTTACTTCAGGAAAAATAATAATTGAATTTTTTTATTTTTCAAAATATTTTGTTATTTCAACCTACGTCGGTAGACCCGATTTTTTTCTCTTCCATATTTTTAAATGAGTTCATTGGGATTTGGAATTTTGACAATTAATTTGATGTGAATATTTGTAAACATCGCCACAGATTTAATGATTCTATAAGAGAAATTGATTCAACATGAAACTGTGCGTCGACCAAATTAAATTCAGCGGATAATGGATTAGAAAAGTCCGCACATGCAACACTGGCTTTTTCGAACGATGGCTTGGACACAATCGGTTTTTGGTTGCACCTTGGACAATTACTTTTTATATATCAAGTCCACACGTATGACATTTTAGTTCAATGTCGTGTTTAACGGGGTTTGAAAAACCTGCTGAATTTCTATCTGTATGCTTACTGAGACGTTTCCTACAATCTTCAAATCGATGTCCGATTTTTCGACAATATCGACAAATAATTTTGATTTTTGGATTAATATCAATTGGTTTATTTTTCTTCGAGGGACCCTCATCATTAAAATCCTCCACCTGTCGGGCGAGTTTAATTAAATCGTCGAAAGTTTTTATTTCATCCCGTTTTACTTTCTCATGTTTCTTACATCTTCTTCGTCTCTCTTCATGCGAAAATAACACCAAAAAATATCTAATTATCGAAACAAATGCTTCAGTTTCCGAACATTAAGCAATTCAATCACCTTTAAGACACTAAATCACACAATCAAGTTTTTATTATATTTTTTTTTATTTTGGCCCCACGCGTTGGGCTGCTATTTTGTAAATAATGTGGATTGTTTTAGACCAAAATAAAAAATCACTATAACACGATTGAATTTCGACAACTAATATTTATTTTACATATCTTGTGCTTGATGTATTTACTTTATAAATTTTCAGACGTTTTAAATTTTTATATTTAATAACATAAAATAGGTAATAAATTTTAATCAGACATTTTTTCTTTTCGTCTCACTTTTAAAAAAAAACCTACTTCGTAATAAAATAAAATAAAATCCCGATTACAATTCGTGTGTTCTATTTTTTCTCGGAGATTGGTGGTGGTGTGTTGTTATTATTTCCCCACATAATAGTGTTGTCGTTTGCGATATTATTTCGTTACAATGCCATTAGTCAGAGAAAACAGACTATACACAATAGAATAGTGTTTTTTCAATAAGCTTCCCGTGTGACCTAAATTTGGATATTATGAAATACAGGGCATTGCCTTCTATATACGGAAAATCTGAAATCGGTGAATAAAAAAGAATTATTAATTGTATACGTATTATTTTACCTACCTGAATAGTAATTGAATTTAACTGTTATGAACTGTTAGATTAAGATTCAACCTATTTACAACTTTCATAAGTGTCGATCCGATCTGAGTTATGTAACTGTTTTTATTACGAGTTAATTTTGCCTTTATTCCTATAGAGTTTTAATATTACTGAAAATTATAAGAAATCTTCATAACTTCCGTTCTAAATGCAATTAAGACATTCTGTAAAGTGCTCTGAACTTGTTAAAGCATCCTTTACAACTTTCATAAGTGCTGATCTGATCCGAGTTATGCAATTGTTTTTATTACGAGTCAATTGTGCGGGTATTCCTAGAGTATTGTTATTACTGAAAATCACCACAAATCTTCATAACTTCCGTTCTAAACTTGTCAATGCACTCTTTATAACTTTTACAAGTGTCGACCTGATCCGAGTTATGCAATTGTTTTTATTATGAGTCATTTGTGACTTTATTCCTATAAAGTTTTGTTATTACTGAAAATCACCAGAAATCATCATCCGTTCTAAATGCAATTCAGACATTCTGTAAAGTGCTCTAAACTTTTCTACGGACCCTTTACAATTTTCATAAGTGCTGATCGATTAAAGCACACAGTATATAATAAATAAAACAGTTTGTGCAAACAGCAATGCCCAAAAGTAATATGTAATTTATAATATGGTTTAAAGTGGTTCCCAATTCCTCCATATGTCAAAAACTAGTATAATATTTAAAACTATATTAAATTTTAACTGCCAAAGTTGGATATATGACCTTTCCGTCAATACAACTAATTTATTATTGTAATATACAAGTAAAAATAAATCAATATTAACCAATTATTACCAATTATTATAACTACAATTATCTACCAATTATCCACATTCTCGACATATACTACGCCAATTGTCGACACCAAAATCAATTGTCCACCCATTATCGACTCCATGACATTGACAATTCCAAAACACGAGCAGACACACAACGCTGGTATTATCCTTATGAATATTAAGAAAATTGTATGACGTTGAAAGGAAATACCATGATTTGAGTTTTACCGTATAAGACATTCATCGGTGTCTATTGTGTAACGAAGAATTAATTCCAAATTTCAATGTTATTCGCGATGGACGAGCACTTCTCATATGTAGTTGGATTTGTTTAAGTGTCTTCTATTACCTTTATAAAAGAAGGAAGGAAAGGAAATATGATTATTTGGGTACTACCGTATAACCTAAGGACTTGAGGCCAATATCTCTGTTATCTTTTCTGCTGAAAACCATGAAGAGGTTGCTGGATGTCCATATTCGTACAAGAAGTGTACCCAGAAACTGGGCACAGTCCCAACATGCGTACCATAAGGATAAGTCCGTGGACACTGCATTACATACCTTGGTTCGGGAAATTGAAAAGTCACTGGATTTTCAAGAATACTCGTTGGTGTCGTTTCTCGATAGCGAGAGCGCTTTCAGCAACGTGAAGGTGGAGGCAATTAGGGAAGGATTGTTAGCACTTGAGATTGAATACTCTGTAACCAGGCTAATTAATCAACTGCTAGGTGTCAGAAGGGTTATAGCGGAGATGGGGGAAGTCTCCGTCAGAAAACGGGTTGTTCGGGGAACACCCCAAGTAGATGTTATCTCTTCCCTTTTTTGGAAAGTAGTAATCAATAGAATACTAGTGGAATTGGAGGGGGAAGGAATAGGTGTGGTTGCTTATGCCGAAGACGTAGCGGTAGCTGTCTCGGAGAAGCACCTATGTACAATCAGAGATGTGATGCAGAATGCGTTATCAATCACTGCGGGTTGGGCCAGCAGATGTGGATTGAGGATTAACCCATCTAAAACAAAGCTGATCCTTTTCACTAGGAGAAATAAAATTCCGGTAATGGTTCCACCAAGTTCAAATGGTATTATGCTGGCCTTTACTGATAAGGCGAGACTCCTAGGGATTATTCTCGACAGTAAGCTCTGTTTGAAATCAAACACGATAGAAAGAGTGAAAAAGGCCAATGTTGCACTCGACTCTTTTAAAAATGCTATCGAAAGGAAATGGGGCTTGAAACCGGAGTTGGTGCACTGGCTTTACATGGCAGTTGTAAGGCCCGTAGTATTCTATGGTGTGAGTGTATGGTGGCCAGGTCTGGAGAAATTATCATACAGGAACATGATAGCGAAGGTTGCCTTCTCGCCTGTTTGCACATTAGTGGGACATTGAAAACGATCCCCACTAGTGCCTTAGAGGTCATGCTGTACCTTATCCCGTTGGATATTATCGGTAGGCAAATGGCGGTAAATACGGCCACCCGGCTATCAGCGATTTCGGGGTGGAAGTGCCTGCAAAAAGGGCACTCAACTACAGCCAATTATGTGAGTGGTGGCCTGGTGAATTTGGATTATATAACACTCCTTTTGTGCTTTTAAGCGTTAAGATGATTCTCTCCTCTAGGGAGGATTGGTAGAATGATCTCATTATGGAGACCGAGGTAGTTAAATGCTTCACCGACGGCTTTAACCTCGATGGTAGAGTGGGAGCTAGTGTATTCTATGGAGAATTTGCTGTTGTACCGAACTAGTTGGTTCGGGCACAATAGGTGGATTCATATTATTTTGGTTTATTTTTCGTTAAGAAATGTTAATCGTCTGTCCTGTGCCTCTTGCGTATTATTTAACTTTGTAAACTGTTGCATAATTGCAGCAAGTTGGTTTGGCAATTGTTGTTGAAATCCTGAAAAAATCTGAGATTTCTTCAGGAAATGCCAACATCTCTGAATTAATTACTTTTAAACTTTTGTTTATTTAAAACAAAAAATAGTTAATTGTTTTTTATAAAAATTTAAATTGATCGTTTTTCGTGTCTATCTTGTAGTGCACGAAAAAGTTTTACTTTCGGTAAATTTTAAAAAACATATATATATATATATATATATATATATATATATATATATATATATATATATATATATATATATATATATATATATATATATATATATGTTGTGATGTACCACTCATCTTTGTTGTCCCCTATAATTTACCTATCATAGATATGTATGTATGTGTTGGTGTTGAAGAGCAATAATTACGGGTACTATATTTAAAATAAAATTAAAATAACTTCTATTGGGATTCGCTCTTGGACGTGATAACATGGTAATTATTCTAATATTAACATTTCCTAAATTTTATAATACAATTCCTAATTCTTTAAAAAAACCTTTATTAAATTCCTATTTCTAAATTCCAACTTGTGAAATTCAAATTATATATTTTATACTTATAACTAAAAATTGATTGTAATAAGAAGTGAATAAAACTCAATAATAATTATATTGCAATTACATAAATTAGTACATTCGTGTGTTTAAATATTTCAATCCACCATTTCGCTGATCCCTCCGCTGCCACCAGTGTTGCGAAATGGTGGATTGAAATATTTAAACACACGAATGTACTAATTTATGTAATTGCAATATAATTATTATTGAGTTTTATTCACTTCTTATTACAATCAATTTTTAGTTATAAGTATAAAATATATAATTTGAATTTCACAAGTTGGAATTTAGAAATAGGAATTTAATAAAGGTTTTTTTAAAGAATTAGGAATTGTATTATAAAATTTAGGAAATGTTAATATTAGAATAATTACCATGTTATCACGTCCAAGAGCGAATCCCAATAGAAGTTATTTTAATTTTATTTTAAATATAGTACCCGTAATTATTGCTCTTCAACACCAACACATACATACATATCTATGATAGGTAAATTATAGGGGACAACAAAGATGAGTGGTACATCACAACATATATATATATATATATATATATATATATATATATATATATATATATATATATATATATATATATATATATATATATATATATATATATAAATAAATATATATATATATATATATATATATATATATATATATATATATATATATATATATATATATATATATATATATATATATATATATATATATATATATATATATATATATATATACATATGGCTGATAATTCGATCTTCGACAGTGCGCAAAAGATCAATTAAAACGTGTGCTGTGTGGCACGGAGCGCCGTCTTGTTGAAACCAAATGTTGCCTATATCCTCCACTTCAAGTGCGGGGAACAAAATCGTTTATCATGGCGCGGTAGCACTCACCATTGACAACGGCGGCTCCTTCCACATTTTCAAAGAAAAATGGTCCAATGATGCCACCGGACCAAAATCCGCACCAAACAGTCACTCGTTGAGGATGCATCGGCTTCTTTACGATCACGTGCGGGTTTTCCGTGCCCCAAATGCGACAATTCTGCTTGTTTACATAGCCGCCATGATGGAAATGCGCCTCACCCGAAAAGATGATTTTTTCGCAAAAATCGGCATCTTCTTCAAATCGATCGCAAACCCACTCAGCGAACCGAAAACTCAATGGGTGGTCTCTTTGCTTCAATTCCTGAACCAATTGAACTTATATGATGTAATACCAAGGACTTTGTGCAGAATTCGTCGCAATGTCGTGCGTGAAATGTTCAATTCTTGTGCACGATGACGAGTTGACGTTCCAGCGACTCACGCACATTCTGGGGTACAGCATCAACATTTTCGGGTGTACGCTTGCTTGGCTGCTTGGTTCATGTTGGTTTATTAATTAGCAAGCCTGTTTCTTTAACTTTATTCACAAAATAACGCACATGGAGCTCCCGGCTCCATAGTAATGTTTCAATATTTCAATATATATATATATACATATATATATATATATATATACATATATATATATATATATATATATATATATATATATATATATATATATATATATGTATATATATATATATATATATGTATATATAAATATATATATATATATATATATATATATATATATATATATATATATATATATATATGTATATATATATATATATATATATATATATATATATATACAAATATTTATATATATATATATATATATATATATATATATATATATATATATATATATATATATATACATATATATATATATATATATATATATATATATATATATATATATATATATATATATATATATATATATATATATATATATATATATATATATATATATATATATGTATATATATATATATATATATATATATATATATATATATATATATATATATATATATATATATATATATATATATATATATGTATATATATATATATATATATATATATATATATATATATATATATATATATATATATATATATATATATATATATGTATATATATATATATATATATATATATATATATATATATATAAATATATATATATATATATATATATAAAGGGTGTTTTTTTAAGAGGTTGCCGATTTTTTTTTTGAATAAAACACATATAAAATTATGAAATGACCAAAATTTTTTTTTATTTGGTAGATAATTTTTTGGCATTTAACATTTAAACACAATTTCTGGCATATGGCTACCACGACTATTTTTCACAAATGTCATTCTGGAGGTCCAATTTTCCAGCACTTTTTCAAGCATTTGAGGGCGTATGTCAGCAATGACACGTTGAATATTGGTTTCCAAAGCGTCAATCGATTGAGGTTTATCCACATAAACCAATGACTTCACGTATCCCACAAAAAGTAATCGAGTGGCGTCAAATCGCACGAACGCGGAGGCCAATTCACCGGACCATTTCTCGAAATAATGTTGTCGTTGAAAGTTTCTTTCAATAAGTCGATTGTTTCACGTGCTGTATGGCAAGTGGCACCATCTTGTTGAAACCACATTTCATTCATATCCATATCTTCAAGATTTGACTACAAAAACTCATTTAACATGGTTCTGTATCGATTTCCATTCACGGTAACGCGTCGTCCTTCCTCATTTTTAAAGAAATATGGACCGATGATCCCACCAGCCCATAGACCGCACCAAACAGTACATTTATCAGGATGCATTGGTAATTCTAGAACGGCGTGTGGATTATCTTTGCTCCAAATGCGACAATTTTGTTTGTTGACGTATCCATTTAACCAAAAATGCGCCTCATCACTGAAGAGAATTTTACGGTAAAAAAATGGATCTTCGTTCAATTGATTTAACGACCAATCACTGAATTCACGGCGCAAACGATGGTCGTGTGGCTTTAATTCTTGCACCAATTGAATTTTGTATGGCACCAAACCCAAATCTTTACGTAAAATTTTCCATAAAGTCGATGGACAAAGTCCAATTTGCTGAGCACGACGACGAATCGATAAATTGTCGTTTTCTTCGACACTGGCCTCAACGACAGCAATATTTTCTTCTGTACGAACTCTTCTCATTCTTGTCGGTGGCTTGGCATCCAAAAGAGTGAATGTAGACCGAAATTTGGTAATTACGTTCTTTATGGTGGTCTCTGACGGACGATTATGTGCACCATAAAATTCACGAAGTGCTCTATAAACATTTTTAATTGAACACTGATTTTGAAAATAAATTTCCACGATTTGAAAACGTTGTTCTGGAGTTAACCTATTCATAATGATTTGCCAAACAATACTGAGTAGAAATGCCACTTTGAGCTGTCAAAACAACTGTCATAAAATAAAACGACATCTATCGGAAAAACAAACCTATATATATATATAAAAACTCATTTAACATGGTTCTGTATCGATTTCCATTCACGGTAACGCGTCGTCCTTCCTCATTTTTAAAGAAATATGTGAAACGGGTTAAACTTTAGCTACTGCTAAAGTTAACCCAGTTTCATAGATTTGCCACTCTCTGTTTAGTACCCCACGCGGCATTGATTCCCGCAGCTCAGTCGGGTAGAGGGATCGGTGTGGGTTTTAGGGGTACTGCAGATTGTGGCCTAGATTACCGCATTAAATAAAGATACAAAAAAAAATTGGGGAAAGTAGGAACTGGGGTATCGGACCCCGAAGTAGTGGTTAGCCTACCAGCCCATCGCTTGGGCAAAACTGACTGTGGTTGTATAGGTAAAATGTTTATTTAAACATTTTACCCTAATCTAACTAAACTAAAAAAAACTATCTGGCCCATAGGCCCTAATGAGGTGGTGTTAGTAAGGGGGGGGGGGGGTTGATAGTGGTATGCTATCTAGGCCTGTGAAAAGAAAAGAGCCGCTTTGCGTCAACAATTTCTTTGTCACAGGCTGTCGGTAACAACCCACTATCGTTATTTAATTTGTTAATAACGCCTCCAGACCTCGAACTTACCTCACGTATCCAAGTTAAAAATCCAATTATCAATCAAAACAAAATTGCATGCAACAACACAAAAAAACAACAAAAACGGTCTATTTATTTAACAACACTTTATTTTATCCAAACACGCAAAAAAAAAATCTAATTTTAAACAACCACGAAAACTTCTTGCAAAAAAAAAAAAAAAACTAAAAAAAATTAATTGACCACACGTTGGCCTGTCCAAAAACTAACTGTCCCAAGCAAGAAAAATATCGTACCTATTTTGAGTTTCATAGGAAATTTTTTGCGATCTCATCACAAAAATTCCTATGAAAATTGTACAGCAACGTGACCTCGATTTTGCTGACTCGATTCACGCGCAAGTATTTTTTTTCTTCAATCCATCCGTTGAGGAAGTACGAACAACAACAACCACAATGCTTTTCAATATTTGCATTGGTCATTGTCATTCACCTAATAAATAGATCAAGTACATTTATTATGTACATAGTCAACGTAATCAAATTACGTTGATGTACATATCTGCGTTTAATTAACTGTGGCACATATGAAAAATTCTAAAGTGAATGAATCATATGATACCACTATAAATAAAGGCAAAGAAGAAATGTAGAAGGCTGGCATGACGTTTGCTTGAATGGAATGTAGTTGAAGATATTATCTTCGAGGTCATGCCGATGAGGAAATAGATTTTGTTGGGATGGGTTGATAACGGAATTAGGTTTAATTCCGTTACATATGGACCGATGATCCCACCAGCCCATAGACCGCACCAAACAGTACATTTATCAGGATGCATTGGTAATTCTAGAACGGCGTGTGGATTATCTTTGCTCCAAATGCGACAATTTTGTTTGTTGACGTATCCATTTAACCAAAAATGCGCCTCATCACTGAAGAGAATTTTACGGTAAAAAAATGGATCTTCGTTCAATTGATTTAACGACCAATCACTGAATTCACGGCGCAAACGATGGTCGTGTGGCTTTAATTCTTGCACCAATTGAATTTTGTATGGCACCAAACCCAAATCTTTACGTAAAATTTTCCATAAAGTCGATGGACAAAGTCCAATTTGCTGAGCACGACGACGAATCGATAAATTGTCGTTTTCTTCGACACTGGCCTCAACGACAGCAATATTTTCTTCTGTACGAACTCTTCTCATTCTTGTCGGTGGCTTGGCATCCAAAAGAGTGAATGTAGACCGAAATTTGGTAATTACGTTCTTTATGGTGGTCTCTGACGGACGATTATGTGCACCATAAAATTCACGAAGTGCTCTATAAACATTTTTAATTGAACACTGATTTTGAAAATAAATTTCCACGATTTGAAAACGTTGTTCTGGAGTTAACCTATTCATAATGATTTGCCAAACAATACTGAGTAGAAATGCCACTTTGAGCTGTCAAAACAACTGTCATAAAATAAAACGACATCTATCGGAAAAACAAACCTCCTAAAAAAACACCCGTTATATATATATATATATATATATATATATATATATATATATATATATATATATATATATATATATATATATATATATATATATATATATGTATATGTAAAAATCCGGCCTTTGCCTGGATTTTGTATGCCTAAGTGATTATTTGGTTTACCACGGGTGAGCTCCAAATATTCACGACGAGAACTAAACTGACTGTTGTAATTTGTTTTTAATTCTGGTTTATTACATCAATAAATCGGGTTTTTATACATAATAATTGCTTATGCATAAAATTTAGAACACAAAAACACCCAATACAATATAAAAAAATGTAAAATTGTTGAATTTGCTGTCATGTACAAAAAATTAAAACTGTTGAATTTGCTACAATATACAATATTCCACCTGTGTCATTGCCCGCTTGGAATATTGTATTATTGCGCATGTTGACGTTGTTTCAACATATTCCCGGACCTTGCTGATGTCGTACATCTGTTAAACTATACTTTCGTTTTGGTTCGACGGTGAGGTTGTTGCCTGGATACCGGTTTGTTGTTTTGATTCGTAATGGTACTGGCCTTCCCGGTGGTTGTTTCTTTGACCGATGCAATGGCGTGCATAGGTAATATCTCACTTCGATCGTCGCTGATAGGGAGTTTACACAGCTTGGTTATTGGTCGCTTGTAGGTCGCGGCATTACACTTTACTGTCACGATGCGTACCAACTCATCCTTTCCGGCGTGGGTGTCAATGATCCGTCCCAATTTCCACCGTGTTGCAGGTAGTTGATCATCCTTCACCAATACCAGATCGTTTATTGCCAAATTTGGCTGGGAGGTTTTCCACTTGCTCCGTTGTTGAAGTTGGTGAATGTATTCAGAAGACCATCGCTTCCAAAAGTCTTACGCCATTTTTTCTACCATGTGCCATCTCGTTCTTAATCCTATGTTGCTGTCAGTCGCTTCCGGCATCGCTTTAAGGGCATCTCCAATGAGAAAGTGGCCTGGTGTTAGCGCTGTTGTATCCGTTGCGTCGTTGGTTAGTGCAGTCAGCGGCCGAGAATTGAGGACCGCTTCGATTTGAGCGGTGAGAGTGGTTAATTCCTCGAATGTTAGAGTTGAATCGCCCATTACTCTTTTAAGGTGAAATTTCACGGATTTTATTCCTGCTTCCCATATTCCACCAAAGTGTGGGGTATGAGGTGGTATGAAGTGCCATGTCGTTTCATCACTGGTTAACATAGCTGCTACGTCGTCAGGTAATGTGGCCATAGCTGAACTGTACGTCTTCTTCATTATGGAATTCGCACCCACAAAATAGGTTCCGTTATCAGAGAATACATCAGTACAAAGCCCTCGCCTGGAAACGAATCTTTTGTAGGCCGCTATAAATGCCTCTGTTGTTAGGCTGCTCACGATTTCGATGTGTATGGCTTTGGTTGTCATGCATACAAATAGGGCAATGTATCCTTTGTAGGATTTATTACCCCGCCCTTGGTGGTTCTTAGTTGGATGGGTCCTGCATAGTCGATTCCCGTTTTAGAAAACGGTCTTCCCGGGCTCAGTCTTGATGATGGTAGACTACCCATTAGTTGTTCCATGTGTTTTTGTTTGTAGCGAAAGCAGGTAATGCATTTTTGTACCACTTGTCTTACGGCTCGTCTCCCATCGATGGTCCAATATTTTTCTCTCAATATTGCAAGCGTAAGTTGTGTGCCACCATGTAATGTGTTTTGGTGGGTTTCCTCGATTATCCGTTGAGTAATTATGTGGTTTTTGCTTAGAATTACTGGCTGTTTGCTGTTGGTTGCCATATTGGAGTTTTGGAGACGTCCCATAACACGGAGTAAGCCTTCGCCGTCTAGGAAGGGGTTTAATGACAGTAGCTTACTGTCCTTTTCTAGCCGTCTGTCCTTAGTTATGCGGGCGATTTCTGGTCCGAAATCTTGCTCTTGGGCTATTTTTATAATTGCTGTTTCTGCTGCCTTAAGTTCATTACCGGTTAGCCAACCCTTGTTGCAATTTTCTAGTTTGCAGTTGTTTATGAATAGACAATATGCGACCGTGCGCTTGATTTTGCTGTATGTAGACAGTCTGTTAAATAACTCTGCGAGTATGTGCGACTTTTTTATTACCGTCGCCAGCACTCTCCTTTCTTCCAGCTCTGCTTGTAAATTTGATGGTGGGTCCGGAACGTGGTCTTCAGTATTCCATTGCGACGGCATAGTTGTTAGGAAGCTTGGTCCATGCCACCACAAGTTGTTGTCAATGAGCTGTTTAGGTGTTATGCCACGTGAGGCGGCGTCCGCGGGATTTTCTTGAGACTTCACGTGATGCCAGGTTGTTGTTGGTAATGTCTTCTTAATCGTCGAGATTCTATTTGCCACAAACGTTTTAAAGCGGGTTGGGTCTCCTTTAATCCACCAGAGTGTTATTGTTGAATCCAACCAATCTGACCAAATCTGTTTCATTAATTTTGCCAATAATAAGGCTGCATTTAACTCGAGGCGAAGGATTGAGAGCTTCGTTTTGATTGTTGCAACACGTGTTTTGGACATTAATAGCTGAGCTGCTGATTTACCGTTGTCATCTACTGTCCTACAATAAACCACTGCCGCATAGGCGTGCTCTGACGCATCAGCAAACCCGTGTAGTTCCGTTTTGCATCCAGACGTTGTACTGAGCCATCTTGGAATTTTTAATTTTGATATCTCATCTAGGTCATTTTTGTAGTTCTGCCATTTGGCACTTATTCTTTCTGGTAGTTGTTCATCCCAGCTTATTCCCGTTTTCCAAACATCCTGCATCATGATCTTGGCCATGATTGTTGTCGGCGACAGCCATCCTATGGGGTCAAAGAGTTTTGATGAGTCAGACAGGAATGAGCGTTTGGTGTGCTGGTTGTTGGTCAGCTGTAGTCCGGCTATATCGAATTCGAAAATATCTTCCGCCGGATTGTATAGTATTCCCAATGTTTTAATGGTGTCATTTAATTTGATTTGAATATTTCCGTTGGCTTGTTGCTTTCTAGGAATGCTTTGCAATATTTTGGGGGAGTTGGATGCCCATTTTCGCAAATTGAATCCACCTTGTGCTGTGAGGGCTTGCAGTTCTTGCAGTACCAGTAGAGCTTCTTCAATGCTGTCTGCTCCAGTGAGTAAATCGTCCATATAGAAGTCGGTCATCATTATTTTAGCTGTTTTGGATGAGTATTGGATCCTTCCTTAGCCAGTTGAATCAATGTTCTTACCGCTAGGAAGCTGGCAGCGGTAGTTCCGTATGTTATCGTTTTTAGCCTGTATGCTCTTATCGGCTCGGAAGGATCCTGTCTCCATAATACTCGCTGATAGTTCTGATCGTTTATGTTGAGCCAGATTTGACGGAACATTTTCTCGATGTCGGCTGTCATGACAATCTTGTGTTTCCTCCACCGTAGTAGTATGTCGGCCAAGTCTTCTTGTAGTTTTGGACCGGTTATCATGATGTCGTTCAACGAGACCCCAGTTGTTGTTTTTGAAGATGTATCAAACGCCACTCGAAGCTTGGTCGTTGAGCTCCCTGGCTTGATAATGCCATGATGAGGTATATAATACATATTATCGACGCGATCAACTTCTGGCTTTTCTTGTATTAACTCCATGTGGCTCATGTCTATATATTCTTGCATGAATTGTTTATATAATTGTTCGTAGTCTGGATCTTTGAGAAATCTTCTTTCGATTTGCAGAAGTCTTGCTGCTGCTTTTTTCCTAGATCTCCAAGTTTGGCGTGATCGTCCTTAAATGGAATTTTTACTATAAATCGTCCATCTGTGTGTCGACTCAATGTTGATTGAAATGTCTCCTCAACTTGATTTTCTTCTTCCGTGTGGCTTCTTTCTTCAGTAATGTTGTCAATCTCCACAAATAATTTTAGTTGTTCCTCGATTGACTTGGTTGTCATCATGGTTGTTCTTGCTTGGGTGTTCTCATTATTCAGGCTGCTAATTACCATCCATCCGAGCTCCGTGTTTTGCGCCATTGGTTCTCGATGATTACCCTTGATCATGCTGTTGGTTATTATCATTGGATAGTAATCTGCTCCAATTATGAGATCAATCGGCTGAGATTGATTGTAGTTTGGATCCGCTAACTTTATGTTATTAAGATGAGGCCATGCTCTAGTGTCAATATCAGTTTCAGGCAGTTGTTGGGTTAGCTTGTTGAGTATTAAAGCTTCGATGTCTAAGCTAAAGTCTCCATCGAATCTTGGCACTAGCTTTATGTTGATTGTGTCTGCATATTCCAGCCTCGTTTCCTCCTATGCCTGAAATGTTGACATGCGTTTTTTCTTCATGATGTTCAGTTTATTGGCAGCTTTCGATGATATTAGTGTTGCCTGTGACCCTTGTTCAATTAATGCTCTCATTTTGATGAGTTGTCCAGTGCCGGTAGCTACTCTAACTACTGCTGTTGGTAGTAATACAGGTCCCTGTTGTTTAACTGTTAGAGTTTGTGTTGTCTCCATGGTGGCCGATGCCTTGTTATTACCGTGCAGAAGAGTGTGGTGATGTCCTTGGCACACAATGCATCGTAATTCAGATCTACATGTGTTACCCCTTGGATGTTGCGTTAGACAACGTACATAAGTAGTTGTTTCGCTGACCAACTTGCTTCTGTCTATCGTTGGCATTAGCCTGAACTGATTGCAGTCTTGCAGCTGATGCTTTCCTTGGCATCCCTTTACTATACACTGGCTGTCTACGGTTGTAGCATGTACTCGTTTCAGTGGTGCCATTGGTTGCGGCTGTGCGTTTACCGCCTTGGTGAACCCATGGCCTCCAGTGATTGGAATCTCCTTTCTAGAAAGTCGAAGAATTCCTTCATGTCTGGAATTTCTCTTGGCTTTTTTAACGTTGTTTCGTACAGTCTAGCGGATTCCGGGTCTAGCTTTTTGCCTAGAATGAACATCACTAGGGCTTCGAAAGGAGAGTGTAATTGTAACTTGTTGATGTTGTGTAATATTTCAACTGTAGTATCATGCAAATTACGATTACACTCTCCTTTCAAAGCCCTAGTGATGTTATATCCGGCTCGAAGGACCATGTAAAAATCCGGCCTTTGCCTGGATTTTGTATGTCTAAGTGATTATTTGGTTTACCACGGGTGAGCTCCAAATATTCACGACGAGAACTAAACTGACTGTTGTAATTTGCTACAATATACAATATTCCACCTGTGTCATTGCCCGCTTGAAATATTGTATTATTGTATTATGTTGACGTTGTTTCAACAGTATATATATATATATATATATATATATATATATATATATATATATATATATATATATATATATATATATATATATATATATATATATATATATATATATATATATATATATATATATATATATATATATATATATATATATATATATATATATATATATATATATATATATATATATATATATATATATATATATATATATATATATATATATATATATATATATGTATATATATATATATATATTTATATATATATATATATATATATATATATATATATATATATATATATATATATATGTATATATATATATATATATATATATATATATATATATATATATATATATTTATATATATATATATATATATATATATATATATATATATATATATATATATATATATATATATATATATATATATATATATATATATATATATATATGTATATATATTATATATATATATATATATATATATATATATATATATATATATATATTTTCCTTCTAGTAGTGGGAAAATCCTCATGGACGTTGTGCCGGACTTCTACCGACTAAAAAACCCCTACCTCACCTCCTCGCAGCGACCGGTACCACAAATTTGTTGCATTTCTTCGACCGCGGGATGTCTATTGTCCTCTAGTTTTGTTCAGAGCGACATGGTCGCTTGTTCCCTCATTTTTATGGTTAGTATTACTCTAATCATCCTACTTATAGCATACCTACCATTCTCGTCCGCCAGCATCCTCGAAATGATTGTACCTGGTGTTATGGCTCCTACAACATATGTACACTGCTTTCGCACTTGATCCCACCTTGCACAGTAGAATATCGTGTGCTCTGGTGTATTATCTTAACAACCGTGACCTGACAAGAACTGAGTGAGATGGAAGTTCACCTCGCCATGTTTACGCTCCACCCATTCCTTTAGCCTCGGGATGAGCTCCCTGGTCCACGATCCAGTATCAACGCTCTTCCAACGAGTCTGCCATTCTTGCATTAATGCTGATTTGGCCTCAACGCTTGGGCTTCCCTGAAGAACTGCTACTCTATATTTCGCCAGCACCGTGATCGGCGGCATATTAGCTATCACGAGAACTGCTTCCTTTCCAACTGTTCTGTATGCACTGCATACACGCAGTGCTAGGGTCCGTTGCACACACTCCAACTGTTCACGCGCCTTTGCAGTGTTTAAAGCTCGTATCCAGATGGGTGCCCCATAAAGTATTGAGGATAAAACCACTGATGAGAGAAATTTTCTTTTACTAGCGCTTGGTCCACCAACATTCGTCATCAATCCGATGAGCCCTTTTGTCGTCCGAGTCGCCTTTGCTACAATTTGCCTTACGTGTTCTTGAAAACAGCGACGGTAGTCTAGCCATATACCCAGGTATTTAATATGTGTAGTCGGCTTTACTTTGATTCCATCCACGTTGAAATCCATCGAGTTGAGAACTCTGCGGCCTGTCATTACCACTGCTTCAGTTTTCTCTGGGGCCAATTGCATTCGGTGATTGTGAAGCTACCTAGAAATCACCTCTATTGCTACATCCACTCGTTCCACTAGTTGTAGTTCATGTCTGGCGGAGACAACGAGTGCCAAGTCATCTGCGTAGCCCACTAATTTGGCATCTTCGGGCAAAGGAATTCGAAGAATGCCATCGTACAAGATATTCCAAAGCATCGGTCCCAATATGGAACCTTGGGGAACTCCGCTCGTGACATCCATCTGAGTAGCAACACCTCCAGCTTCCACAATGATTCGTCGTTCACTCAAGTAACTTTGAAGTACCCTCCTCAAATATGGACTAACTTGGAAGTTATTAAGTTCTTGTAGAATTAACTCCCATGCTGCGCTATTAAAGGCGTTTCTTATATCCAGTGTGATTACTACTGGGATACGCCGCGTATATTGTGTACCATTAGCGGCTGAATCTATAAGCATCATAACCTCCACTATAGCATCTATTGTGGAGTGCCCTGCTCGAAATCCAAACTGATTATCAGCGAGTCCACCTGCCCTATCAATTTCGTCGATCAGTCTGCGTAATAGCAAATGTTCGAAAAGCTTTCCGAACGTGTCCAGCAGACAGAGTGGCCTGTAAGATGTCGGTACGCCATCCGGTTTTCCATCTTTCTTTAACAGCAGAACCAATCGCGCCGTTTTTCAGATGCGAGGGAATTCCCCCTTCTCTAGAATGGAATTCATCACGTCTAGCACCTTTTTTGGGTGGGTTTCCGCCGCGATCCTAACAGCCTTTGATGGAATTCCATCTGGCTCGGAACTTTTCTTCGTTTTCAATTTCCGCCATGCCATCTCGAGTTCCTCAGTTGTGAAAGGTGGAATCTCTACCGGTCGTATGTTTTCATGTTCCACTTGGTCGTGCGTTGGAAAGAGCGAGGCCACGACGATGTTAGTGATATCTGCGGGTAATGTAGGCGTTTTTTGTCCGAATTTTTTCATCACGATCTTATATGCATCTCCCCAAGGGTCCTCTTCGATTGTATTACAGAGGAGTTTCCAGCAGTTCTTTTTCGATTTCGCGATCGCCTTTCTCATGCAGGTGCGAGCGCTCTTCAAATTATGGTGAAAGGTTCTGTCTGCTTGGCCGCTAGTGCGACTGCTCTCTCTTGTAAGCCTTCGCCTGGCGTGATGGCAGCGTCTGTGAAGTTCAGCGATTTCTGGAGTCCACCAGCAGACAGCGTTTCGTCTATTTCCACTTCTAGATTCTAGCGCCTCTTCGCATATTCTTCTGACAGTTGTTACTAATTGTGTCGGTGTTATTATGCTAGGGGCGCCAAGGTGCTGTTGCATCGCGCTACGAAGGCGCGTCTGACTCTTTTCCCCAACCTGCCAGCCTCGGTTGACTGGAACGCTAGTCCCCTGAAGTCTAGCTGGTATCGCTGTGTTTATTTCGAACATAATATATCGGTGGTCACTATGACTTTCTTCATTTCTTTCATATGTAGGTGATTGCCCCGTGTTGACACTGCTAAGGTTACAGGATGCAGCCCAGTCTGCCAGTTGCTGACCTCTATTGTCTAATACATCTCCGCCCCACTCTGGAGATTTTGCGTTAAAGTCGCCCGCTACAATCACATCTTTAGTTTGGTTCCGAACTACTACGCTGAGTTCGTCCAGCCTTATGATGAATTCTTCCATAGGTTTGTTAGGAGAGAAATAGCAGCTCATGATTACAATGTCTTCTAGTTCTACCCAGACCACTCCCTTTCCTTTACCAATTCTAGCAACTGGAACGTCCTTTGGAAGCACCATTAGCGCGGCATCTTCGTCTAAGTCAACCTTCCAGTTTCCTCTCTGAAGTGTTCGTCGGTTTGGCTCGCTCACCAGGCCCACGTCTACCTGCATTTTTTTGGCAGTAGCTATAAGGAGGTCCTGGGCCGGCCTACTGCGATGCGTATTAATTTGCATCACTCGCATATTGGTTGTTCCTCTCCTGTTCGATTGGCCATATCTACAGGCGAGCTTTCTCTCTCATTATTCTGCCTCTTCCTAAATGGCCTGCCTTGCGTTTGGCTGCACTCATTTCTCTTGTGCCCGTCTTTACCGCAGTTAAAACAAAGGTTTCTGCGGTCAAGCCCATTGCAACTCCTCGCTGTATGCCCTCTTTCCCAGCATTTATAGCAACGATGGTCATCGACACGTAATTGGACTCGACAAGAAATCCATCCTATTCGGATGCGCCTGCGCTCCACCAGCTGCTTCGCCCACTGTATTGGCAATTTTACTGTACTGTTCATCGTATCCGAGTAAGTAGGCCTCATTGAAGTCACAAGTATCTCTTCGCATCGAACCTCGCTTAATGCTGCTTGAACACCCTTCTTTACATCAGCAGAAACAGTCCCTGCCTCCAGGTCGCGTATGTGTATTACTGCCATTTCTTTTTGGTGTATCGCAGTGACGCCGGCTACCTTTCCGGCAATCGATTCCGTTAAGCATTCGGCTTTATTCTTGCCACCCTTCAGTTGGCTCAAAAGATCATCAGTCTTTGTCTTTTTTATGGCGGTTATCTCCACCCCTAACTCCTTGATATCAACACCACCTTTCACAGCTTTGAGTAGATCAGCGTACGTGCGTCTTTCTGCCTTAACTATAACTGTTTCTTTCCGGTTTCGTGGGTTTCTCTTACGTCGTCTAACTTCTGTCAGACCTTGCTCTGCGTCAGGCTGCGTGACCTGCTTACTGCCTTTCACTTTTGTCTCGGCTTTCAGTTTATCCCTTGTTCCTCTCTCGGCACCCACGCAAATTTTGATGCATACTCCGCTATCGCTATAACAGCACTCCAGGATCTTACGCAAGTTTAACCTGTTTCTGACTGTCGCGGTGACGCTCAACTCCGTGCATTCCTGGGAGGCAGTCTTTATTCTTCTTGCTAACTCGATAAATTGTGCTTCTAGCTCATTATCGTCTACCTCTTGATTAACGTAGCCAACTAGCAAAGTACGTCCATCACTAGCCGGCCGATTCTGGCCCTTTAATTCAATCCTGTCTGAGCTTCGTATAACAGCAACGTCACCATACTTAAAGTACTGATTGTCTAACAGCTGCTGAAAGCCTGGTACTTGTTTTCCCAAATTATGCAATTCTTGAGTGATTGGTTTATTTCCGTCAATAAAAATGGCTCTCGTTAACGTTTCACAATCCATAAAGCTGTTACGGCTGATTTTAGTTACGCGAAATACTTTTTGTGGCCATTCCTTTGAGACAGTTGACCTGATATCTTGTGTTGTCATCGTCGAGTGAATCAAGTTGCAGAGCTCCTCGGTTTTCTTTTCAATTTCCTTTATGTCCACTGTTTGTGTGGACATCTCCTTTGCCGCAGTTTGTTTTTGTGTCGGGCCTAGATCAGTTTGAGTGGCTATGTTCTGCTGTGCCATGCGTTGACCATCATTGTCAGTTTTACGCCGTTTTTTCTCAGTTACGATGGGCCTATTACTCCATGTCTGTAGTGTTTGCTTAAAATTTGATAATTTATGTGCAGCCATCCTTATTTGATCAAATATCCTTTATTTGATTTTTCGTTGTCGGGTTAGCCTTTACCAATGAGGTCAGTCCACCGGTTTCCTTCTCGATCTGCTCGATCACTGCGATTAACTCTGCTAACTCGGCTTGATTGTCAACATGTTCTGCGTTTTCTGCGTCGCAACGACGTTTTGTGCCACTCCATATTGAAAGGTCTGGAACCGAGGAGTGGTGTGGTGGACACCTACTTCAAAGTTTTGTTGGTTTAAAGTAGGAGTTGTAACTTTCGTCTATGTTTCCAGTAATTGTTCAGGATGCTTTGGCCTGGTCACTCACCAACAGCGTCCTTCCAGTTGTTTGCGGTTGATTGTCCCCCCCAGAATCCGTGGGACGATCCTCTAGCGCAGAGGAGTGGGATTCCCGAAGTGATTCGGTACTCACCTGGGGTAATGTTTTGTTAGAACCTTCCGCCATATTTTTTTTTTAGGTCTTCGCATTTAATAGTTTTGCCGACTACCACGAGTAATCGTTGTAGTCGCCCGGGTGGTACCACGTGGAGGTAAATTAAACACTTGCTAGTTTCAGATAGTTGCAACGCTGGAGTATGGTGCATGACACCATAAACGGTCAGACGCCTACCCTATTGATCCCAGCCCCCACCCATATATATATATATATATATATATATATATATATATATATATATATATATATATATATATATATATATATATATATATATATATATATATATTAATATATATATATATATATATATATATATATATATATATATATATATATATATATATATATATATATATATACGAGTATCTATTAGGGCGACCCATTTTTCCTCATGTCTGATTTTCCACCGAGCTCAGGTCTAAAAATATTGGTTTCTATTAGGAATGGCCTTATGCAAATTTTTACTTCTTTCGGACCACGTTTAGGGGTCAAATTGGTTTTTTCCAAAAAAAAACACTACAACGACCTTTAGTGACGTTTTTCCTCCCTTTCACTTCAGCTCGTTCGAGTAATGCCGGTTTAATATTTTCTAAGTATTTTTGAGTTTGCCGTATCCAACGAAATGATGAAAAAAGGTGGTTTACCTAGTAGAAAATTTGTTTTCGGGCTGTTTCTTTCAAAAAAATTAAAACTTGTGAGTTCTGCCTAATTTTTAAAATAGTGTCTATCATGTTTGACTAAACTTCACTATTTGTGGCTGTAGAGGAAAGAATTACGAAAAAAATGAGACATTGCACGTCATCATAACTGAAAAATTAACAATTTTATAGCCCTTAAACGACCAAAAGGGACAAATTTCAAATAATTGTTAGAGTTTATTAATAAAAAATTAAAGAGAAACTTAAATAGATAAAGAAATGTTACTAGTACTATCCTTGAAAATTAATTAATGCCTTAATAATGATTCTAAGATAAATAGCTTGTCACAGAGAAGTTAGGTTTCATATTTTTAAAAGATGAAATTTTGGTTAAAGGTTACGTAAAAAATTTAAAATAGAAACACATTTCATGTGAAATTAACAACATTTTTATATTTGATATTTTTACTAGTTTTTCTGTTGCACAGCAGCCTTAATATTTGTTTTTGTTGCTAAAGGAATTCTCTTATAGTGATCTTATAGTGATATATGTAAGTGGTTTCCCAAGTCAGAAAAGTGATAAACATAAAAATTCTTTATAATTATCTCGCCCATTATGTATTTTTCCAAGTTGATCATTAATAAAGGTTTTTATTTTTTTTTATTTAAATTTTATTTACGATAGCAATAAAATATTTTACAAAGTAACTAGTCATTTTTGACTAACAGCGTTTGACTCTGATAATATAATATAATAAAGTACTTCTATGTACGAGTATTCATTCCATGAAGTGTTGTTTTTGTTGTTTCTGCATTATGCGGTCTATTCGGGTAACTCAAAAGGTTTTAGTCTCTTGAGTCTTCTTATGATACCCTCTTGATGAAGTAGTCTAGCCGCTTCGTCGTTAGGGTGTAGATGGAGCCTCTCCTGATGTTTTTGAGCACACTTCTTTATTTCGGTTGCGACTGTGTCCATTCCGAGGTCTCTATGAAGATCACTATTACGAGTGTACCACGGGGCGTTTACGATCCCTCTGAGAACTTTATTTTGAAATCGTTGGACTATCTGTTGATTGCTGGTTTTGGTACATCCCCATAGTTGAATGCCATATGTCCAGACCGGCTTCAGAACTTGTTTATAAAGCATAAGTTTATTATGAATGGATAACTGAGAGTTTCTTCCAATTAACCAGTACATTTTTCTATATTTTAATTGAAGTTCATCTGCTTTCTTTTTCACGTGAACTTTCCACTTCAACTTTGCATCAAGATTCATTCCAAGGTATTTTGCTTGATTTGCATGTGGTACAGGAATATTATTGAGAGTCACCGGCAGTGGTTCTATTGATCTGTTAGTGAAGTTAATGTGAGTAGACTTTGATTCATTCACTTTAATTCTCCACTTAGTTAGCCAGTCTTGTATATTATTTATGGCTACTTGTAATTTGAATGTGACTTCACCGATTGTGTCACCAACAGCTAGAATTGCAGTGTCATCTGCAAACGTGGCGGTAGTTGTATTGTTAGTTTGCGGTAAGTCGCTTGTAAAAAGTAGGAAAAGGAATGGCCCTAGGACACTGCCCTGCGGCACTCCCGCTTTAGCTTCTTTAATGCTCGAATAAGCTCCTTCCTGTTTAACTCTAAAGTATCTTCTTTGCAAGTACGACTTTAGTAGTTCGCAATATTCAAATGGCAGAGTTTTTTCTAATTTAAATATTAAACCATCTAGCCAGACTTTGTCAAATGCCTGCGCTATGTCCAAAAATATGGCTGAGCAAATCTTTTTTTCCTCTAAAGACTTTTCTATTAAATCTGTTATTCTATGGACTTGATCAATTGTGGAATGTTTCTCTCTAAAACCAAACTGATGGGAAGGAATAGCTCCTGATTTAACAATTTCAGGTTTAATTCGTTTTAATAATAGTCTCTCAAACAGTTTTGACATAATTGGAAGAAGTGATATTGGCCTGTACGATGTTAATTCACTTAGTGGCTTGCCTGGTTTAGGTATCATTATTACCTCCGCAAATTTCCAAGATAGAGGGACATAACAGAGTCTGAAGGAAGCATTAATTATGTCAGATATTTTCTTAATAGCTTTATTTGGTAGTTGTTTAAGAATCTCAGCAGTTATTAAGTCATACCCTGGTGATTTTCTAAGTACCATATGATTCTTTATTTCGTGTTTAACTTCTTTAGCATTGGTTAATGGAATTTCCTGTCTCAAGATGGTTGTAAGATTTACATTTAGTATATCGTGTTGATTCAGTGTCGTTAAATTGGGCTGAAAAGTACGCTCGAGATGATCTGCGAAATTTTCTGCCTTTTCTTCTTTGGTTTTAGCCAGGCGACCATTATTGGTTTTTATTGGTGGTATGTGGGTAACTGGTCTTTTTAAATATTTGGTTGCTTTCCACAATGAGTAATCAGTATCTTTATCGCAGCTGAGAGATTCTAGGTATGAATTTATTGATTTGTTTTTGAATTCGCGTATTTCTCTGCGTATTCGTTGTGTTAGATTATTCAATCTATTTTTGACGACTGGGTCTCGCGTGCGTTGCCATTCCCTTCGGATAGTTCTTTTCTCTATGACTAGTGATTTAATTTCCATTGGGTAGCATTTGCCAGTTATTTTTTTGTTTGTTGGATTAGTGCTTTTCCACGCTGCCTCCTGTATATCTTTAACTAGTTTTTCCACCTCTTGTTCTAATGTCTCTTCTGACGAAAATTGCGTGTTTAAAATGATACTAGTGTTAAGTTCATTCCTAAATGTTTCCCAATCAGTGTATTTATTTGTTAGCATTGGCTGTTTATCATTTGTAATTATTGTTTCACTTATTGTCATTAAAATAGAGGAGTGGTCAGATGTGGAGTCAAATCCTTCCTGCACTTGTATATAATCAATCGGGACTTTTCTTGTTATAAAGAAGTCAATCAGGTCTGGTGTTTTATTTGGATCGCTGGGCCAATGAGTTGGTTTTCCTGTAGAGTGCCAGTTGCAGTTGTATTTTATTATTGCTTGATGGAGCTCTTTCCCTTTCGTTGTTGTTAGTCTTGATCCCCAGTCTGTATGCTTAGCGTTAAAGTCACCGCCGATTATGAATTTTTCACCTAGCTGCTTGAAGAGGTGAGTATAAGAATTCTCTTTGATGTTATATCTAGATGGGCAATATATTGCGGCCACCACTAGTTTATGGTTTCGTGTATTAATGCTAACGCTAATTGCTTGTATTTCATCACTTTCAAATTTTTGTTGCAGATCGTATTTAATACATTTTTTAATAATCACGGCGCTGCCCCCTCGCGCATTAT
Source organism: Nephrotoma guestfalica (assembly GCA_963691935.1). Classification (NCBI taxonomy): domain Eukaryota; kingdom Metazoa; phylum Arthropoda; class Insecta; order Diptera; family Tipulidae; genus Nephrotoma; species Nephrotoma guestfalica. The sequence goes on from OY829915.1 coordinate 98,472,319, forward strand.
TATTAGGATGTACTGCAGAGTGAACTTCGTAGCCACGTATTTTTATATGACTTTGAGTAGTAAGGTGTGTTTCAGATAATAAGCATATGTCAATTTTTTCTAAATCAAGAAATAGTTGTATTTCATGTTGTCGTTGCAATATACCATTGCAGTTCCATGCAAGAATTTTTAGATTATTTGCCATCTTAAACTAACAAAGGGCGGCTAAATCCGAAGTTGTTCGACTTTTTTCGAGTAGGGTGAGCCTTTGCAAGATTGATATGAGGGCTGTTTCTTGCTTTTCTTCTTGTGAACTAAGTCTATTAAGAATATCTTGCAGTATTTTGTTGGTTTGGTTATTATTTGAATCATTGATTGAAGCAGAACAATTTTGTCTTCTCGAACTTCCAATAGTGGTTGCATCAGCATATGTTACATTTGGATTAGTTCTTGATGGCGTGTTTAATGTTTGGTGTGGCCTCAACTTTGTGGATATTCTTGTTGAAGCTGAGTTAATTTCTTGTCTGGAACTTTTTAAAGGTTCCCCTGTTTTGTTGCGAATTTTTTGCAACTCTTTTATAACAATGCAACCTCTGTAGTTGGCTGGATGTGCCTCACCACAGTTGACACATTTTGGTGGAGTGTCTTTTTGTTTCGTACATTCAGCCGTACAGTGTTTTCCAACACATTTCACGCATCTGTACTCCTTATTACAAAAGTTTTGCGTGTGTCCGTAGACTTGGCACCGTTTGCACTGGGGAATCAGTTTAGATTTTTTCACTGCTTCTATTTGCACTTTCATGTGTAGTATTTCACGGATTGCATAAATCTTTTTAATGTCTTCTGTTCTTTCGAAAGATAACATATATAATGGAAGTGGTGTTTTGTCACCTCTTTTTAGCAGTTGTGTAACTTCGTTTATTTTGTATCCTTTCTCCAAAAGACACTCTTTTATTTCATCTGGTTTGCATGATGCGTGTAGTTTCTTCACAATGACTTTGTTTTGTCTTGTCTGCTGATCTTCGTATGAATACCATGTTGAGTTTTCTTCATTAAGAGCTTTTGTTAACTTTCTATAGCTATCACTGTCTGGGACATTTAGTTTGATGTCACCACTATTTAACGCTACAGCTTGAAATTTTATCCGGTTGATCTCCAAAATGTTTCTAATGCTCTGATAATTATTGCAGTTTGTTATTATAACTGGAGGTGGCCGTGGCACTTTTATATTCTTACCTCCGGATGGGGGTTCTTTATTTGATCGTTCCTGATCTGATAAAACCTGAGATTTTTCTACTTTTTGTACATGCTTACTTCCGGTTGGAAGCTGCTCAACTGATTGGTTCTGTTCGGGTGAAACCAGTGGTGATTTACTCATTTTTCGTTTCTTATTTTTTTTTGCTACGGTTTAAAATCCATCCCGTTTCTTTGTTGAGTTCTTCCTCATCCGTTTCATATGTCACTTGAGCAGCCGGACTAGCTGTAGTTGGTTTTGACTGATAGTTTTCTAGGACCTTTATTCTTGTTTGAAGGTCATTAATACTCCTCATTAATTCTATTTTTTCAAAACGTTCCTTACAAAGTAAGGTATATAGATTACGCTCCTTGTCAGTAGTTAGGTCGTATTGTTCTTGTTCGTTTTGATCCAGATTTTCTTGTATTTTTTGTTCAGTGCATCTAGTTGTTACGTTAGGAAAAACGTCAGCTTGGTCAGCTACCGAGTTGCTTTTATTTTCTTTTATCGGTGATCTTTGTAAATTGGATCTTATCTGGAACGGATTTGATGTTCCCTGGTAATGCAATAGCTGGCCCTAAATACCCACCTTTATTAATAAAGATAAAAATATACCTACCTTTATTAATAAAGGTAAAAATATTTTCCCTACTCTTGTGAACAATTTCTTGAACATTTGCGTCATCTAAACCGGAGCTTATTTGGGTATGGTTAAAAGAACTCCACTTGATACCTCCTTTAACAAGCTACTAAAAACAGCAGGTACAATTAATTAATTTATATGGTGTCTGCAAGCAAACCACAATAAATTACTGCCAAATCTTTTTTCAAGAAGTTTGCAGGTTCCATTTAGCTTATAAACGTTGATTGCCGTTGTATCAAAGCGCAATCTTTTAATATTGCCTGTATATATTCCAATCTTCAAGCATTTTATATGCCATTTTACACTGCTCTATGCCTGTCCCATGTATAAGCATTGGAACTCCCAACATTTTGGGGTTACCATAACCGGATACTATAACGCATAGTTGGTCAACCATTGTTTTCTCTGCTATATATTAAACCATTTTTCGTCAGAATAGAATCAGAACTGAAATACTTAAAAATTTCATCTCTGATTTCTTTCCTGAGCCGTTGTTAAGGCGATGTATAATCTCTTTGGAAACTGCAATTGATTCGATTGTGATTGATTATCAATCACGTTCTTCATATGTAGCGATGAGTGAGATGAAGCGGAATTTAAATTTTCAAACTTAAAAATCAATTAATATTTTATAAAACGTATGTTATTAATCGAATAAAGACGATTCTTGTTCAAATTCTAAAAGAATAGTCATTGTTTAAACTAAAATGATCCTATTTTATTCAGAATTTCATCCTTTGCAATAAATGCGTTACTCATCATGAGTCATCGGGAAGTAATATCATTAAACTAGGCGTACATTTAAAATAAGAGTACACGTGTCACTGTATTTATCTTCACAGAAATACACTTAATAGGTACAAACCCACTAAATTGATGTGTTCTCGCAGATACGTATGCACGGCAAAACGAACTTTTTGGCGTTTTTCAACTATAAAATTCTTAATTTTTCAATTATAATGACGTGCAATGTCTCATTTTTTTTCGTAATTCTTTGCTCTATAGCCACAAATTTAGTTAGTTACATGATAGACACTTTTTTAAAAATTAGACGGAACTCACAAGTTATAATTTTTTTGAAAGAAAGAGCCCGAAAACAAATTTACTACTAGGTCAACCACCTTTTTTATCATTTCGTTGGATTCGGTATACTCAAAAATACTTAGAAAATATTAAACCGGCATTATTTGAACGAGCTGAAGTGAAAGAGAGGATAAAACGTCACTAAGGGTCGTTTTAGAGTTATTTACAAAAAAAATCAATTTGAGCGACCCCTAAACGTGGTCCGATGGACCTGAAAATTTGCATAAGGTTATTTCTAATAGAAACGAATATTTTTATTCCTGAGCCCGATAGAAAAAAAGAGATGAGATTTCTTTTATACAAAAACGAGTCGCCCTATAATTATATATAAATATATATAATTATATGTATATAATACTGTGGGCAAAAAATAGTAAGACTTTGTTCATAATTTTAAAATTCTTTATTTATTTCTCCAAATCAATTTCGCCCCCCCCCCCTCCCCAAGTAATCCCCCCCCCGGCCTCAATACACTTGTGCCAACGTTTTTTCCAATTCTCGAAACAGTTCTTAAAGTCAACTTCCGGAAAAACCTCCAATGTGCGTAACATTTCACGCTTAATGTCTTCAATTGACTCAAAACGGTTTCTCCGGAGCGGTCGATTGAGTTTGCTGAAAAACCACAAATCACACGGAGCTAAATCAGGCAAATACGTGGTTGCGGAACGATATGGGTGGTATTTTTGGCGAAAAAATCACATAACACCAATGCAGTATTACAAGGTGCATTATCGTGGTGCAAAAACCAAGAGTTGTCGATCCATAATTCCGGCCTCTTTTTACGAATAGCTTCGCGCAAACGTCGCATAACACTCAAATAGTATTCCTTGTTGACAGTTTGGCCGGTCGGAAGGAATTCGGAGTGCACCACACCTAGATAATCGAAGAAAACTGTCAACATCACTTTGATTTTTGACTTGCTTTGACGTGGTTTTTACAGCTTCGGTTCACCTTTGACACGATATTCGGCCGATTGATCGTCTGTTTCCGGGTCGTAAGCATTGGTCCAAGACTCATCGCCAGTTATAATACGTTTCATGATATCCTGGTAGTCGGAAAGCATTGTTTCACAGACGTCAACGCGACGCTGTTTTTTCAAAAAATTGAGTGATTTTGGAACCAATCATGCTTTCACTTTTCTTAGGCCTATCTAATGTCCTTCCGATATTTCACCGATGCCAGTAAGGTCTCTGACTGTTAATCGTCGATTCTCGAGCACCAATTCCTTGATTTTATTAACGTGTTGATCATCAGTTGATGTTAATGGCCGTCCTAGACGTGGTTCGTCGTCAGCACGTTCTCGACCCTCTTTGAACAATTTGTACCAATCAAAAACACTTGCTCACGACATACAATTATCACCGAACGCCTTGTGCAACATTCTGAACGTTTCGGCACCACAAAATTGATTCCGCACACAAAATTTAATGGAACTTCTTTCTTGAATAATTTCACTCATTATAAAAATCGCCGAATGCACTTTTTGTACTTCAGAAAGACAAGCGTATACTAAATACTAATGATTATTTTGATGTGACATTTGACACAGATGTTACTGACAGTCATACCAACATAGAAAAAAAATATTTCGACGAATGGTTTTCCGCGCGAAATTTAAATTAAAAAGTCTTTTATAAGTCTTTGCCCATAGTATATGTATATGCATCTATATACGAGTATATGAGTCGACCTCATCGATTTCTTTTTTTTATTTATATCGTGTACCTTAAACCAAAATAGTAGACACGTATTTTTTGATAAGTTTTGTGACCTGCAGTTGTCCCGTTATACGGTTTTGAAATTGTGTCGTTTTTTACATTTTCGGGATTTTTTTTTATTGGTCACGTAAAATTATTTTATTTGAGTTCTGTATTACGCATTAATAAGAATAATACCATTATAGAAAGGTACTGGGTCATTATAAATTAAACAATAATCTGTTTCATAAAAGTACCGTTAATGACGCAGTTATGATACAACAAATATTGCCAATTATTTTCACTTGTAGAGAGCGCAGCTACCACTCCATAACAAAGTTTGATATACTATCGGAAAGGAAAATGTTCAGCCTTTTCAGCAAGTATAAATTTATGAATAGCCAATGTCTAATTTGGCCGCTACAATGCTTTAAAGTTGAAAAATGAGTTTTATTACAATTTTTCTTATAGAAAAGTTAAGTAAAATAAATGAAATTATTAAAATATATGATAGTTGGTGGTAAGAGTTATTAGTTAAAAAACTAGCATTTAATAAAAATGCCACTTTGTAAATGGACAAGGCTCACGTTCATCCGGTTCATATTGTCAAACTTTAAACTAACGTTTCTACTAGTTTTTTACACTAAAACTAAACTAAAATGAGGCAATATAATGAAATATGTGGTTGTTTGTAATTATTATTACGGCCAATAAACTAATAATACCAATAAAAATCAACTAATTCGACATTTTCATAACCAATAGGATAATATTAAACCTTTTCAGGAAATATAATTTTAAAGATGGACAATGCTATTATCAAGAAATAAATCAAGTGAAAATAAAAAACTGGTTTAAGTAAATACAGTGTGGGCCATCTAACTTTTTTTTGAACTAGCGGTTATTTTGAGTATGGTAAGGGTTATGTCACTTCTGATTTCACAGAAAGTTAGTTTTATCCTTCCGCTGAACGAAAATGGTAGTTTATTCGCTTGAACAACGCTGGGAAATATTGAAACATTACTTCGAAAATCTTGGTAATGTTGCATAATGTGTGCGAAAATTACGTGCGGTTTTCGGAAAAAACGAAGCGCCGAGAGCCAACACGAACCAAGCAGCCAACCAAGCGTATACCCGAAAATGTTGATAGTAGCCGAGAATGTGCGTGAGTCGCCGTGACCGTCACCTCGCCATCGCGCACAAGAATTGAACATTCCACGCAGAATATTGCGAAGAATTCTGCATAAAGGCCTTGGTATGACACCGTATAAAGTTCAATTGGTTCAGGAATTGAAGCAAAGAGACCACCCATTGCGTTTTCGGTTCGCTGAGTGGGTTTGGCGCATTTCCATCTTGGCGGCTAAACAAGCAGAATTGTCGCATTTCGGGCACGGAGAACCCGCACGTGATCGTAAAGAAGCCGATGCATCCACAACAAGTGACTTTGGTTCAGATTTTGGTTCGGTGGCATCATTGGGCCATTTTTCTTTGAACATGTGGAAGGAGCCACCGTTACTGTCAATGGTGAGCTCTACCGCGCCATGATAAACGATTTTTTGTTCCCGGCACTTGAAAAGGAGGACATAGGCAACATTTGGTTTCAACAAGACGGCGCTCCGTGCCACACAGCACACGTTTCAATTGATATTTTGCGCACTGTCTTCGAAGATGGAATTATCAGCCGAAATGCTGTTGTGATTTGGCCGCCTCGGCGCTGTGATTTGACGCCGTTGGACTATTATCTTTGGGGTGCCATCAAAGATAAGTGTTACGCCCATAAACCTGCAACGACTGACGCTCCCAAGAACAATATTCGCATTGCCATTGAAGACATAATGCCACATACCATCGAAAATGTGCTCAAAATTTCGACCGACCGTATGGGGTACGTCAAGGCCAGCCGAGGCAGTCACATGAATGAAATAGTATTCCATAATTAATCGGAAGAATTGTTCTTTACAATGAAAAAATAAATTTGAAAAAATATTGAGAACTTTTGGTTTTATTGCATTTAAAAAAAAATATTATTTGGCCCACCCTATATATATTGCCGTCTTGTTGAAACCATATGTTGCCTATGTCCTCCTCTTCAAGTGCCGGGAACAAAAAAATTGTTTATCATGGCGCGGTAGCGCTCACCATTGACAACGGCGGTTCCTTCCACATTTTCAAAGAAAAATGGTCCAATGATGCCACCGGACCAAAATCCGCACCAAACAGTTACTCGCTGAGGATGCATCGGCTTCTTTACGATCACGTGCGGGTTCTCCGTGCCCCAAATGCGACAATTCTGCTTATGTACATAGCCGCCAAGATGGAAATGCGCCTCATCCGAAAAGATGATTTTTTTGCCATAATTCTCGAAATTATGTTTCAATATTTCCCAGCGCTGTTCAAGCGAATACACAACCATTTTCGTTCAGCGGAAGGATAAAACTAACTTTCTGTGAAATCAGAAGTGACATAACCCTTACCATTCTCAAAAAAACCGCTAGTTCAAAAAAAAAATTATTTAGCCCACCCTGTATATATATATTTATATATACACATGTATATATATATATATATATATATATATATATATATATATATATATATATATATATATATATATGCAAGTTAAAAATTCATATATACATATATATATATATATATAAGTTAAGACATCAAAAGCATATAATCAGCTAAAATATGAAATGAGTCCATTGTACCACTTGAATAAAAATTGCAAGCCAACAAAATATATGCGCATGCATATATTTTGCATATTGCGCGTGTGTACTATCTAATTACTTAAATTTTTGTCCCACATTATTGTTAAAGTAAAATCATATATAAAAAGCAAATATTGTAGAAAGTTTTTAGTTTTAAGTTTGATTGAATAAAGTGGACATTAGTCCAAATAAAATATTTTTTTAACTTTAACTCGACGTAAAGTCTTAACTGGCGCCGAAACAGGGACCGGTTGAAATAAACAGTGTAGTAAAATTTTTTTAAGTAAACCGTGAGTGCTTCTAACTTCATAACATTTTACCCGTGAGAACAAATTGTTTCTGCATTATACCCGTGAGAACATAGTGCCAGTGAAAAAAGTTAAATAGTGCAACGAACTCTTAAAAAAAAACATTTCTTCTGCATTATACCCATGAGAACATAGTGCTAACCGAAAATAACTACACCGTTTACATGCAACAGTGAGTGATTATAGTGCTACGAGTAGGCTGTTCGCAAGTATCAACGCTTACGGCTAAAAGAGAGGAACGCTAATCATCCGACAGCAAGCAACTGGTTCCAAGTGTACAACACCCCGGAGTGCACTATAAAAACACCCGAAGAAATTCTAATCTTCAGGCTAAAAAATACCTAGGAGTAAATCCTCTATAATGAAAATTATAATAATTTAGTAAGTAAAAATCATAAAAATTATTAATACAATCACGAAGGATTCTAGTTAATATTAAAAAGTGTAAAATTATAAAAAATTCATATTCAAATAATAAAAATATAATTCAACTAAAAAATAATCCTCAAACCAATAATCAGTGAGCAATAATAAATAAAAAATGGAACAAATTCAAGACACGCTGAGGCAATTAACAGGAGCACTCAATGCTCAGATTGAACTAAATAAAAAATTAGAAAAAAGGATTGAACAATTAGAGAATAAACCAGTTAACCACACTCTTAATACCACAGCACTTGCGCTACCAAAAACAGAGCAGGAGCTCAAAGACATAGGCAGACTTCCAGACTGCGTTAAAGAATTGCAAGTCTTCGAAGGGAATCCGGTGCATTACGTATCCTGGATATACAGTGTAGAATGTATTCTTAAGGACTACCAAATTGTAAAGGACAAACCTGTCTATAGAGCAATACTGCAATCTATACGACAAAAAATCAGAGGAGCAGCGGATGCAGCTCTCTTGTCTTATAACCTCTTCGACGAGGATTGGAGTGCTATAAAGGGATGCTTGTCATTGCACTATGCTGACAAAAGAGACGTGAGGACTCTTGAATATCAACTGGGGAGCATAATACAAGGAAAGAAAAGTGTTGACGAATTCTATGCCACCGTGAATCATCAACTATCTCTCATAATTAATAAAATAAAAACAGAAAATTACAGTGCAGACACCATGACGGTCCTTATCGACACATATAGGAATAGGGCACTGGATGTCTTTATTAGAGGGCTAAATGGGGACATATCGAGAATGTTAACGATTCAAAGACCAACGAATCTTCCTGAGGCATACTCTTCATGCCTCGAGATCCAAAATCTCAATTTCAGGAGCATTCCTATACACAATAAGAACTTCAGTAACGCAATTACGGTGCCCATAAATCAAATTAGCACTAACGGAGCTCAACAGAACACATCTAAACCGACACCATTACCAAGGGCATCATTACAACAGCGAAACTTGGGTTATAGTTTGCAATACCAACCATCATATCGAGTACAACAACCTCAACAAACCTATCAACAACGACAGAATTATTTTACAACACCACCAGGAAGGCCAGCTCAACCAAAGCCACCAATACCAATGTCGATCGATGAATCTGGGAATACGAAAAATATCAATTACATGAATCGACCAACAAACCCAAACGTAAGACCAAGACGAGAAAGAAGTCCCGACACTCGACCAAGTCATCATAAACAGCAAAGAGTGTTTCACATAGAGCAACCTGAGGACGAACAGGAATACGAGGAGTACATTGATAAACACAGCGACATCGAGGAATTGGAAGAAGAGGCTGAGGAGAATTTCGAAATAAATTTTATAACGAATGCCTCTCCAGCATACCCTACGTAGAATATAAAACAAATAACAACAAGATTCTACGGTTCCTTGTCGACACCGGGGCCAACAAGAACTTTATAAGACCCGGAATCGCCCGAAAGGCCAAACTGATCGACAAACCATTCAACATTCGATCAGCGGGAGGTGACGTCAGGATTCAACAAAAATTATCAACTCAATTCTTCAAGAAATTTGGCAATAAAATTCTGCTGGACTTTTATGTCCTACCGGGGCTAAACACATTCGATGGAATAATAGGAGATGACACCTTAAAAAAACTAGAGGCATTAATAGACCGGAAGAATAATATCCTGACCATAAAACCGGACATCAGGATCCCTCTAAAAGCAAAAACATCTACTCTAGTAAATAATATTGAAATACGTGACCAACATTTGGAAGAAAAAAGCAAGGCTAACCTACGATCAATCATCAGCAAATTTACACCATTATTCGGACCCATTGATGATACGCAGACCATCGAAACCAGCGTACGTGCGGAGATTAAAACAACTACCAATGAACCTATATACACCAAAACCTACCCTTATCCCATCAATATGAGGAAAGAGGTAGAAACACAAATAGAAAAGCTCCTAAACGACGGCATCATAAGGCCATCCAAAAGTCCCTACAACTCACCAATTTGGGTTGTAGAAAAGAAAATGGACGCCTCAGGGATAAAAAAGTATCGTATGGTGATCGACTATAAAAAATTGAACGCCATAACAACGTCAGACACATATCCAATCCCGGATATCACCAACACAATCGCCAGTCTGGGCAATTCAAAATATTTCACCACCATAGATCTGACGTCAGGATTTCATAACATCAGAATGAAAGAATCCGATATCCCGAAAACAGCATTCTCAACTATGAATGGGAAATACGAGTTCACCAGGCTGCCATTTGGCCTAAAGAACGCCCCCGCTATTTTCCAGAGAATGATTGACGACGTTCTGAAATCATACATAGGCAAGATATGCTATGTATACATAGATGACATCATTGTTTTTGGAGGTACCACGAAGAAGGAACACTTATGTAATGTCGAGAAAGTATTTGATAAATTGGCTAAAGCAAATCTACGAGTCAATCTTGACAAAACTGAATTTTTGAAAGAGGAAACCGAGTTTCTTGGATACCTAATAACGAGTGCTGGAATTAGGGCAGATCCCAAAAAAGTAGCTGCCATCCAAAAAATGAAACCTCCAGAAAACCTCAAAGAACTAAAAGGATTTCTTGGCTTAACCTCATATTACCGGAGGTTCATCAAAGACTTTGCAAAAATCGCAAAGCCCTTGACCAACCTGACAAGAGGCGAGAATGCACAAATCAAAGCAAGTAAATCACGAAGCATTCCAATAAAATTGAACGAGACAGAAATGAAAGCTCATCAACATCTAAAGGACCTATTATCATCATCGGAGCTGCTAGTATTTCCCGATTTTGAGAAACCCTATATACTGACAACGGACGCATCCAATCACAGCATTGGCGCAGTACTCTCACAGGGAGAGATAGGCAAAGATCGGCCTATAACATACATCTCACGCTCATTAAACAAAACAGAAGAGAACTACGCTACGAACGAAAAAGAGATGCTAGCAATTGTCTGGGCTTTGGATAACCTCCGAAATTATCTCTATGGAGCAGGAAAAATCAAAATTGTAACGGATCATCAACCATTGACATTTGCTCTGAGCAACAGAAATCACAATAGCAAGCTAAAAAGATGGAAGTCCAGAATCGAAGAATATAATTATGAGATAACTTATAGACCTGGAATCACCAACAAGGTTGCCGATGCCTTGTCAAGACTAAAATTAGAAGTTAATAATCTTTCATCATCTAGTAGCGGAACTGTACACAGTGCGGATGAAGACAGTACGCAAATGATACGACACTGCGAGGCACCATTAAACGTGTTCCGAAACCAACTGATAATTACCGAAGGAAATGGAGTTTATTGCTTTGAAGAACCTCACCACAACTTTTATAGGCATTACATTTCATTGATAAAGATAACTAAAGATCAACTATTGCACCATCTAATGGAGAGGTTACATCCAACACTGATCAATGGAATCAAAATTCCCGAAGAACACATTCAAACCCTTCAAGAAATCTACCTAACGCACCTCAACAACTACAAAATAAGGATAACGCAGAGAATGGTTGAGGATATTAATAATGAGGATAATAAATTTAGAATCATCGAAAAAGAACATCGACGAGCACACAGGAATTGGAAGGAAAATAAAGAGCAGATTCTTGAAAGCTATTACTTCCCACAAATGGCTAGATTAACCAAGAAATATACTGAAACCTGCGAGATATGCAACACCAGCAAATACGATCGCCACCCAAACAAACCAACGCTTCAAGAAACACCAGTTCCAACCTATCCGTCTGAAATTCTCCACATAGATCTGATGGAAATAAACAAAGAAAAATTCATCACTTGCGTGGACAAATTCTCCAAGTTTACAAAGTTCTTCAGAATCAAAGATCGATCTGTATTACATCTAAGGGATAAGATAATAAAAATTCTACACTATTTTTCTGCACCACGAATGATTGTTATGGACAACGAATCTAGCTTCATCAGTCCAATTATAACAGACTATCTCAAAACTATTGGAATACAAATTTATTTAACACCAACCAACAAAAGCGAAGTAAACGGAGCTATCGAAAGGGTTCATTCGACCATAATGGAAATAACAAGATGCTTACAGCTCGAATATAAGGATCTCACCACAAAAGAAATAGTCAATATAGCAACCGATAGATATAACAATACCATCCACTCGGTCACAGGGAAAAAGCCATGTGACATATTCTTTGCACGAACCCATCGTATTAACTATCAGAATTTGTTAGACTTTAGAGATAAAGTGAACGAGGATTTAGCAGAACGAATTAGAAATAGCCAAAAGAAGAAGAATCAACGTGAGAACCTTAAGAGGAATGAACCAAAACCTTACGAAGTTGGCAAAATAATTTACACTGCAATAAAACAAATTAAGGGGAAAGACAAACCCAGGTTTCGACAAGAAATCGTGGCCAAAGACAACAAGGTCACAGTGACAACAGCTTCTGGAAAAAGAATACACAAGTCACACATTAAGAACACAGCTAAATGAAAAACTTTTTTTACTTCCAGCTCTTGTCTTTGGGCAGTAGCAACTTCTATAAGTATTTATGAATACAACACACCAATCGTTTCTGTTAAACAAGGCAATGGCAATATAATAAGTGGAACATTTAAAATAATACACAAAATCGATCTCACTGGCTATGAAAACATCTTGAACACTATAGAATCAGAAGTCCAACACATAGACTCTTCAAGCATCCTAAAATCGCAGCTTAAATACCAGATTAGGGAGATGAACAAACTTCTAGAGGAACTCAAGGGACGGCCATCGAAAGCTAAACGTTCAGTCGACTGGATAGGTTCAGCTTGGAAATGGATCGCTGGGTCACCAGACGCTACCGATTGGAACGAAATCCTAAGAAGTCAAGATAGGATAATTGAAAATAACAATGAACAGTATAAAATTAACACAGCAGTTACACAAAAAATACAACAAATGATAAGCCAACACAATGAGATTCTATTACAACTAGAAAAAGGCACTAACGAGGTCATTCAACAAACAATGTTTAACCGTCTCCTGTTGGTCAAAGAGGATATAAAAGAGATCGTGAGAGCAGTACAACTTGCTAAAGCAGGAATAATAAATTCAAATCTGCTAGACAAAGCTGAGATTAACCGATTGATAACTGAAATGGAAACTTTACCTTACACAAACGCGATAGAAGCTATAGAATATGCAGAACCGGCTATGCTAATAAATAACTCAACAATCATATACATCATTTCAATGCCGAAGACCAGCAAGGAAGAGTTTCACCATATCCAGATAAGATCAACCATCAAGGATAACAAGCAGGTTTATTTAGAATATGAAGATATCCTAATAAACCCAAATAAAATCTATGGCATAATTAAAAAATGTCACGAAATAAGAGAGGTCATCATATGTGAACCGAATCATCTACAGGAGATAAGAGAGAACCACTGCATTAGCCAATTGATGAAAGGTGTAAACGCTGGATGTGAATTTTCCTTCAACGAGAACGAAATTATTGAACCGTTAACCGAAAATACTATTTTCTTAAGTAACTTCGACGGAACTTTGTCCTGCAACAAATCAAACAAACATTTAAAAGGAAGTTATCTGATTCAATATCAGAACGAAACAGTGGAAATCAAAGATTGGGTATTTACGAACAAGGAAATCAGAACACATCAAATTTTACCACCAGTACTTCAAACAAATATCACCGAACAAAAGATTAAATTGAATTTAGAATACCTGCATAACCTACACACTCAGAATATTGGACACCTGCAAAAAATGGCTAGAAATCAGCAAGCTAGCTATATCACTAGTAACATCGTAGACACTGGAATTATAACAACTATTATTACTATCCTAACTCTGACGCTCATTCGAGGACTACGAAGGAGAAGAAAACAGCTGATCATGTTTCCATCAGAAAAAACAAGCAACCCGGAGCCAATCGGACCTCAACCCATACATCTAAATTTTTGAGAAACATCCACGAGACGCGGATTTTTTAGAGGGGAAGAGTTAAGACATCAAAAGCATATAATCAGCTAAAATATGAAATGAGTCCATTGTACCACTTGAATAAAAATTGCAAGCCAACAAAATATATGCGCATGCATATATTTTGCATATTGCGCGTGTGTACTATCTAATTACTTAAATTTTTGTCCCACATTATTGTTAAAGTAAAATCATATATAAAAAGCAAATATTGTAGAAAGTTTTTAGTTTTAAGTTTGATTGAATAAAGTGGACATTAGTCCAAATAAAATATTTTTTTAACTTTAACTCGACGTAAAGTCTTAACTTATATATATATATATATATATATATATATATATACATATATATATGTGTATATATATATATATATATATATATATATATATATATATATATATATATATATATATATATATATATATATATATATATATATATATATATATATATATATATATATATATATATATGCAAGTTAATACCACCGTTATGTTGGATCAGCACAACGTGCCCATGCTAACATCATTATCAGCACAACGAGCTGATTCCCAACCATTGGGAATGCTTCATCAGCACATCGTGCCATTAGTGCACGCGAGAGCCAAAAGTGTTGATTCAACAATAATAAATTTCATGTTACTTTAAATTTTATGTAAATTCTTAATATTAGTTTTTAGTTGTAATTTGGATGTGAAAAGAATAAAGTTGTATCTTTTTAACTTCGAATTCAATCAGAATTCTTAACTGGCGCCGAAACAGCAGAGTCATATCGGGAAATATAGTTAAAGTGCTGTAAATTGAGTGAACTAAGTGATAATTATAGCAAATATTACTCTATAACTTAGAAAACTGCAAAACATTTCTTGTAACAAATTCTACATTACAAGTGTGAGAAAAAGTGCAGCTAATAAACTATACTGAACACTTCTTGTAACAAATTCTATATTACAAGTGTGAACAAAAGTGCAGTGATAGTGAAACGTACCGCAGTAGGCCGTTTGTGACTATAAAAACGTTTAGCTAAAAAGAGATAATACGTTCCGTCCGCACACCCGATTGATCTCTTGTGCACACAGTCCCGGACCAAAAAATTAATACATAATTTAACATTGTGATATAATAATTTCGAACATAAAAAATAATTTTTGATAATAATTAGAAAACCGTAATACACGCGAAAATTGTAAAATCTGTTAAGAACCACTGGTGTCTTAAACGCCCAGATAGAACTGACCAAAAAAATCGAACTGCGGCTGAATCGATTAGAACAACCTACAGCTACAACGACACCCCTAAACACGTTAATCATACCAAAAAATGAGGAGGAGTTGAAGGAAATAAGTCGTTTGCCGGATTCCGTAAAGGAATTACAAATATTTGATGGAAATCCCACCCAATACCTATCATGGGTACACAACGTGGAGAATATACTCCAAGACTACCAAATCCTGAGGAATAAACCAATATATCGGGATATATTACAACACATCCGCCAGAAAATCAGAGGGAATACCGATTCAGCGCTGATCTCATACAATATTTTCAATGAGGAATGGGTAACGATCAAAAAATGCCTTTCATTGCATTACGCGGATAAAAGGGATCTCCGCACGTTGGAACATCAACTAAGTACCATATCACAACGAAACTTGACAGTAGATGAATTTTACGCAAATGTAAACCATCAGTTTTCCTTAATTGCAAATAAAATAAAAACCGAAGAGTATTCACCGGAAACGATTAAAGTGTTGGTAGAAACATACCGCAATCGAGCGCTAGACGTGTTCATTCGTGGGCTAAATGGAGCGCTGTCTAAAATACTGATCATCCAGAAACCAGCCACATTACCTGAAGCGTACGCATCCTGCCTAGAAATTCAAAATCTGAATTTCAGAAACATGAATATTCACAAAAGAAATATTAACAATGTTGTAACAGCTCCGATGAATAAATCTCGTATACCCACAACCACAACTTTCACCCAAAAACAACGAGGCGCTATCAGTTGAACGGAGCAATTTGGCTTACAACATTCAACATCAGAAGCCAAACTACGCCCCACCAACGAGGCCGAACTATCCTAAACCGACAACACCGATGGATATTGACCCGTCGGTTCAAACACGACTGGTAAACTATATTAACCGTCCCTCGCCTCAATATCGCACGGTAGCTAAAACGGGAACATTCTCATATCCATGAACCTAGGAAACAGCAAAGAATCAACCATCTAGAAGCGGAAATAGAGAAAGACGATTATAACCAAGTGGCATATGATAACACAGAAAATGGCGTATGCTATGATGAACAGGGTACAGAAGATAACACGGAAATAAATTTTATGACGGAAGCCTCTCTAGCGTACCTTACTTAGAGTACCGTCTTAAAAACGGAGATATGCTAAAGTTTTTCATAGACACGGGGACCAATAAGAACTTTATAAGGCCTGAATTAGCGTTTAATGTCAAACCAACGGAAAATCAATTCAAAATTAGATCAGCAGGAGGTGACATTAAAACTAGTCACAAAATCAGTGGACCGTTCTTTTAGAGATTGGTGGTATGGTTATAATACGTTGATGGTATTATAGGAGATGACACGCTGAAGGAACTGGGGGCAGTTATTGACCGGAGGAACAACGAATTGATTATTGTACCCAACATACGCATTCCGTTAAGAGAAAAAACATCATGCCAGGTCAACAATATGGAAATTCGGGATAGTCATATTTCATCAGATACCAAACAATTATTACACACAGTCGTCTCGAAATTTACAACATTCCTTGGACCTGTTAATAACTTTGAAACCGTAGATACGGAAGTACGTGCAGAAATCAAAACAACCAGTGAAGAACCGATCTATACCAGATCATACCAATATACATATAGTATGAGACCGGAAGTGGATAAACAAATAGCCCAACTCCTTGCCGATGGTATAATACGTCCATCTAAAAGCCCGTATAATTCCCCAATATGGGTCGTAGAAAAGAAATTGGATGCTTCGCAAATTAAAAAAAATCGGATAGTAGTGGATTTCAAGAGATTGAATGCCGTGACAATATCAGATTCCTATCCCATCCCGGATATTTCAAACACCCTAGTGAATCTCGGAAATTCAAGATATTTTACCACCATCGATCTGACATCAGGGTTCCATCAAATCAAAATGAAGGAAGCCGACATTTCGAAGACCTCGTTTTCCATCCTGAATGGAAAATATGAATTTTCTTCCGCTCGGGCTAAAGAACGCGCCCGCGATTTTTCAAAGAATGATCGATAATATCTTGAAAGAATATATTGGACAACTTTGTTTCGTCTATATAGATAACATTATTGTTTTCGGAGGACGAACGGCAGAAGAACATCTCGCCAACGTTGAAAAAGTATTTCTGAAGTTACAAAAGGCTAACTTGCGCATAAACCTCGACAAAACGGAGTTTCTAAAAACAGAAACGGAATTTCTAGGGTATCTCATAACAAGGGTATTAAACCGGATAAAAGAAAAGTATTGGCTATTCAAAACATCAAGAAACCCGGCTACTTAAAAGACCTCAAATCCTTCCTGGGTCGCGCATCATATTATAGGCGATTTATCCGCGACTTTGCTCACGTAGCGAAACCACTAACCAACTTGACGAGGGAGAGAATGCTCAAATTAAAGCATCACAATCCAAAACGGTGAAGATTGACCTGAATCAAAAAGAGTTGGAAGCTTTTAACAATATCAAAGAGCTCCTGTCATCAACAGAGGTATTAATCTTTCCAAATTTCAACAAACCTTTTCTACTGACTACTGATGCTTCCTCATCTGCCATTGGCACTGTATTGTCTTAAGGGGACGCTGGCTATAAGGAGATGCTGGCCTAGAAGGAGATGCTGGCTATAATATGGGCACTGAACAACCTTCGCAACTACCTCTACGGAGCTCGCAAAGTAAAAATCCTGACAGATCATCAACCGCTAACTTTTTCATTAGACAAGAAGAAGAATAATGCAAAGTTAAAACGCTGGAAAACTCGATTAGAGGAATACCACTACGAGCTTATTTATAAGCCGGGCTGTACCAACAAAGTAGCTGATGCGCTGTCTAGACTGGAGCTTGAAGTGAATGCATTGTCTACCGTTGGAACTGTTCACAGTGCCGAAGAAGATTCCACCAACCTTATTCGATATTGTGACTCCCTTATCAATGTCTTCAGGAACCAACTAATATTCCAGAAGGGTCAAGATATATACGCTCATGAGGAGCCCATCCATCTTACCACGGGCATTACATCAGCCTACCAGAAATAAATAGAGAAAACTTATCCAAGATCTTACAGGAAAAGCTACATCCTACCATCATCAATGGAATAAAAATACCTGAGGAGAACATTCAACTTTTACAAGAAGTTTTTAAAGACAGTTTTTCAAATTACAAGATACGTCTAACGCAAAGAGGAACACAAACGGGCATACAGGAATCATATGGAGAACCGAAAACAAATTTTGGAGAAATATTACTTTCCGGGGATGGCCAGTTTGATTAAAAAATACACGCAGACCTGCGACACGAATAAATATGATCGACATCCTCATCGCGTTGCAATCCAGGAAATACCTATTCCAACATATCCGGCAGAAATTCTCCATTTAGACATAATGGAGATAAAAAAGGAAAATTGTTTATCTTGTATAGACAAGTACTCTAAGTTCGTAAAATTCTTTCGCATTAAGAACAAATCCATCTTACACGTACGAGATAAGATCATAAAGGCGATACATTACTTCACCGCACCTCGCATTCTTGTGATGGATAATGAAAGAAGCTTTGTGAGCCCAATTATAACGGATTACTTAAAAACCTTGGGTATCCAGATTTATCAAACACCTTCTCAACGAAGCAAAGTTAATGGGGCTATAGAGAGAGCACTTCGACAATACTCGAAATAGTTCGATGTCTCCAGAACGAGTTCAAGGACCTGTCTACAAAAGAACTTATCAACATAGCAGTGGATCGCTGCAACGATTCCATACATTCGGTTACGCAACGGAAACCTAATGATATATTTTTTGATAGAACACAGAGGACGAATTACCAAAATCTTGCAGATTTCAAAACCAAGGTTCTCGTGAACCTGATTGAAAGACTTAAAAAGAATCAAAACACCACAATAACGAGAGAGAATAATAAGAGAGCCTGTCCGAAGACATACGAAGCTGGCGACACGATTTATACCGCAATCAAGCAGATTCAACAGAAAGACAAAGCAAAATTTCGTCAAGAAACAGTGGCACAAGGCAATAAGGTCACTGTAACCACTACATCTGGAAGACGCATCCCTAAAACACATATAAAAAACGTAACCCAATAGTTTCCCATTACGACCAAAATATAATTAACGGGAAAACCTTTCTTCATTTTTAGCTCCTGGCTCTGGTGTTGTACTATACCACTAAGCATATACGAGTATAACCATACCCCGCTCGTAACGATAAAACAAAGAAATGGACGGATAATCCAGGGAAATTTCAAGTTGATTCATATCATCAACCTAAGGGAGTACGAGGAAGTATTAGAACGAATTACACCCTCGATCAGCAGGACACACCAGAAGAGCATCCTTCAGCAACAACTGGTCCATCAAACGAAAACCATAGCGCAAATGATTTCGGAACTTAAGGGTCAATCACGCAAACAAAGGTCGATAAACTGGATAGGTAGTGCATGGAAGTGGATAGCAGGATCCCCAGATGCCACAGATTGAGACCAAATAATGAAAATTCAAAATGATATAATTTGCATATTCCTGAGCAATTTTGATGGAAAAATTTCATATAATAACACGGAACAACACATAAAAGGAAGCTTTCTAGTACAATACGCCAATGAAATGATTCAAATTAAAAACACGACCTTCGAAAGCGAGGAAATAAAGACACTCCAAGTTTTACCCTCTGTACTAAGCTCAAACATCACGGAAAAGGCTTCAAAATTGACTTCGGATACTTACACAAACTAAAGAACTATTCAACGAGCATAAAGAATCGGCTGTCATGGACATTGGGATCATAATCATCATTTGTGGCTTAGTCCTTGTTTTTGTGATAAACAAGGCAAGACTCGCGCACCGAAGGAAACTGCTGTTTTCCCCAAAATCAACTCTCCGAGAAGAACTTCCCAATCAACAATCTGGAGTTCAACCCATTCAACTAAATTGTTGATCCACGGGACGTGGATTTTTAAGAATGGAGGAGTTAATACCACCGTTATGTTGGGTCAGCACAACGTGCCCATGCTAACATCATTATCAGCACAACGTGCCTAAATTGATTCCATTGGGAATGCTTCATCAGCACAACGTGCCATTAGTGCACGCGAAAGCCAAAAGTGTTGATTCAACAATAATAAATTTCATGTAACTTTAAATTTTAGGTATATTCTTAATATTAGTTTCTAGTTGTAATTTGGATGTGAAAAGAATAAAGTTGGATTTTTAACTTCGAATTCAATCAGAATTCTTAACTTGCATATATATATATATATATATATATATATATATATATATATATATATATATATATATATATATATATATATATATATATATATATATATATATATATATATATATATATATATATATATATATATATATATATATATATATATATATATATATATATATATATATATATATATATATATATATATATATATATATATATATATATATATTATATATATACATATATATACATATGTATATATATATTTATATATATATATATGTGTATATATATATATATATATATATATATATATATATGTATATATGAATTCTTAACTTGCATATATATATATATATATATATATATATATATATATATATATATATATATATATATAGATATACACATATGTATATATAAATATATATATACATATGTGTATATATATATATATACAAGGTGGGCTAAATATTTTTTTTTTTGAACTAGCGGTTTTTTTGAGAATGGTAAGGGTTATGTCACTTCTGATTTCACAGAAAGTTAGTTTTATCCTTCCGCTGAACGAAAATGGTTGTGTATTCGCTTGAACAACGCTGGAAAATTTTGAAACATTAATTCGAATATTTTGGCAAAAAAATCATCTTTTCGGATGAGGCGCATTTCCATCTTGGCGGCTATGTAAACAAGCAGACTTGTCGCATTTGGGGCACGGAGAACCCGCACATGATCGTAAAGAAGCCGATGCATCCGCAACGAGTGATGCGTATGCCGTTTTTACACAAATCCACACTTTTTTGTATGTGTTAGTTTCACACTGTTAATTCCAAATCTAATTAGAAAACATAGCCATTCCAATTGGAAATTTTAGTTCTAAAAGTTAATCTAATTGTAGTTTTGTACATGTAAAGTAAAAAATTTCTTTGTACGATTTAACAAATTAAAGTAACGGTTTATTTGGAGGAAAGAAAGGTATTGTATTTATAATTATGTTAGAATAATATGTAGAATACGGTTGTTAATATGTAATATCTCTTTTTAAATAAAGTATAATAAGATTCATTCAAGAATTATTAACACTTGAGTAAAGTATTCATCATACCTTACTCCTAAAATAATTAAAATACTTCAAAATTGATTGATAAATTTACTCGAAATTATTAGTTTTATATAGGCTTGTATTATAATAAATTAATTTATCATGTTAATTGCCAATTGCCATTTAAATGGCCGTTTACCATTTTGGTTCAAACTCTAAATATAAATTCAAAAATTCGTTGCAAATTTGCTGATCTGGTTGAAAAGCGGGAATCAAGTTGGCCAGATGAGCAATTTAGCAACCTATTAGAAGTGCTTACGGAACTTTAGTTCAAATTTCTGGGAAGGCGTGTTAATGGCCGTTTACTATTTTGGTCCAAACTCTAATTATAAATTCAAAAATTCGTTGCAAATTTGCTGATCTGGTTAGAAAACGGCAATCAGTCTGGCCGGATGAGCAATTTAGCGAGCTATTAGAAGTGCCCATGGAACCTGAGTCCAAATCTCTGGGAAGGCGTGTTAATAGCCGTTTACCATTTTGGTTCAAACTCTAAATATAAATTCAAAAATTCGTTGCAAATTTGCTGATCTGGTTGGATAGTGGCAATCAGGCTGGTCGGATGAGCAATTTAGCAACCTATTAGAAGTGCTTACGGAACTTGAGTCCAAATCTCTGGGAAGGCGTGTTAATGGCCGTTTACCATTTTGGTTCAAACTCTAATTATAAATTCAAAAATTCGTTGCAAATTTGCTGATCTGGTTAGAAAGCGGCAATCAGTCTGGCCAGATGAGCAATTTAGCGAGCTATTAGAAGTGCCCATGGAACCTGAGTCCAAATCTCTGGGAAGGCGTGTTAATGGCCGTTTACAATTTTGTTCAAACTATTACAATCGCCCACGGAACCTGAGTCCAAATCTCTGGGAAGGCGTGTTAATGGCCGTTTACCATTTTGGTTCAAACTCTAATTATAAATTCAAAAATTCGTTGCAAATTTGCTGATCTGGTTAGAAAGCGGCAATCAGTCTGGCCAGATGAGAAATTTAGCTAGCTATTAGAAGTGCCCATGGAACCTGAGTCCAAATCTCTGGGAAGGCGTGTTAATGGCCGTTTACCATTTTGGTTCAAACTCTAAATATAAATTCAAAAATTCGTTGCAAATTTGCTGATCTGGTTGGAAAGTGGCAATCAGGCTGGTCGGATGAGCAATTTAGCAACCTATTAGAAGTGCTTACGGAACTTGAGTCCAAATCTGTGGGAAGGCGTGTTAATGGTCGTTTACCATTTTGGTTCAAACTCTAATT
This sequence comes from Nephrotoma guestfalica, assembly GCA_963691935.1. NCBI lineage: Eukaryota > Metazoa > Arthropoda > Insecta > Diptera > Tipulidae > Nephrotoma > Nephrotoma guestfalica. Next base: position 98,495,251 of record OY829915.1, read on the forward strand.
ATAAATTCAAAAATTCGTTGCAAATTTGCTGATCTAGTTAGAAAGCGGCAATCAGTCTGGCCAGATGAGAAATTTAGCGAGCTATTAGAAGTGCCCATGGAACCTGAGTCCAAATCTCTGGGAAGGCGTGTTAATGGCCGTTTACCATTTTGGTTCAAACTCTAAATATAAATTCAAAAATTCGTTGCAAATTTGCTGATCTGGTTGGAAATCGGAAATCAGTCTGGCCGGATGAGCAATTTAGCAACCTGTTAGAATTGCCCACGGAACCTGAGTCCAAATCTCTGGGAAAGCGTGTTAATGGCCGTTTACCATTTTGTTCAAACTCTAATTATAAATTCAAAAATTCGTTGCAAATTTGCTGATCTAGTTGGATAGTGGCAATCAGGCTGGTCGGATGAGCAATTTAGCAACCTATTAGAAGTGCTTACGGAACTTGAGTCCAAATCTCTGGGAAGGCGTGTTAATGGCCGTTTACCATTTTGTTCCAAACTCTAATTATAAATTCAGAAATTCGTTGCAAATTTGCTGATCTGGTTAGAAAGCGGCAATCAGTCTGGCCAGATGAGCAATTTAGCTAGCTATTAGAAGTGCCCATGGAACCTGAGTCCAAATCTCTGGGAAGGCGTGTTAATGGCCGTTTACTATTTTGGTCCAAACTCTAATTATAAATTCAAAAATTCGTTGCAAATTTGCTGATCTGGTTCGAAAGCGGCAATCATTCTGGCTGGATGAGCAATTTAGCAACCTATTAGAAGTGCTTACGGAACTTGAGTCCAAATCTCTGGGAAGGCGTGTTAATGGCCGTTTACCATTTTGGTTCAAACTCTAATTATAAATTCAAAAATTCGTTGCAAATTTGCTGATCTGATTAGAAAGTGGCAATCAATCTGGCCAGATGAGCAATTTAGCGAGCTATTAGAAGTGCCCATGGAACCTGAGTCCAAATCTCTGGGAAGGCGTGTTAATGGCCGTTTACCATTTTGGTTCAAACTCTAAATATAAATTCAAAAATTCGTTGTAAATTTGCTGATCTGGTTGGAAAGCGGAAATCAGGTTGGCCAGATGAGAAATTTAGCAACCTATTAGAAGTGCTTACGGAACTTGAGTCCAAATCTCTGGGAAGGCGTGTGAATGGCCGTTTACCATTTTGGTTCAAACTCTAATTATAAATTCAAAAATTCGTTGCAAATTTGCTGATCTGGTTAGAAAGTGGCAATCAATCTGGCCAGATGAGAAATTTAGCTAGCTATTAGAAGTGCCCATGGAACCTGAGTCCAAATCTCTGGGAAGGCGTGTTAATGGCCGTTTACCATTTTGGTTCAAACTCTAAATATAAATTCAAAAATTCGTTGCAAATTTGCTGATCTGGTTGAAAAGCGGGAATCAAGTTGGCCAGATGAGCAATTTAGCAACCTATTAGAAGTGCTTACGGAACTTTAGTTCAAATCTCTGGGAAGGCGTGTTAATGGCCGTTTACTATTTTGGTCCAAACTCTAATTATAAATTCAAAAATTCGTTGCAAATTTGCTGATCTGGTTAGAAAACGGCAATCAGTCTGGCCGGATGTGCAATTTAGCGAGCTATTAGAAGTGCCCATGGAACCTGAGTCCAAATCTCTGGGAAGGCGTGTTAATAGCCGTTTACCATTTTGGTTCAAACTCTAAATATAAATTCAAAAATTCGTTGCAAATTTGCTGATCTGGTTGGATAGTGGCAATCAGGCTGGTCGGATGAGCAATTTAGCAACCTATTAGAAGTGCTTACGGAACTTGACTCCAAATCTCTGGGAAGGCGTGTTAATGGCCGTTTACCATTTTGGTTCAAACTCTAATTATAAATTCAAAAATTCGTTGCAAATTTGCTGATCTGGTTAGAAAACGGCAATCAGTCTGGCCAGATGAGCAATTTAGCGAGCTATTAGAAGTGCCCATGGAACCTGAGTCCAAATCTCTGGGAAGGCGTGTTAATGGCCGTTTACAATTTTGTTCAAACTCTAATTATAAATTCAAAAATGGTTGAAGAGTGGCAATCAGTCTGGCCAAATGAGCAATTTAGCAACCTATTAGAATCGCCCACGGAACCTGAGTCCAAATCTCTGGGAAGGCGTGTTAATGGCCGTTTACCATTTTGGTTCAAACTCTAATTATAAATTCAAAAATTCGTTGCAAATTTGCTGATCTGGTTAGAAAGCGGCAATCAGTCTGGCCAGATGAGAAATTTAGCTAGCTATTAGAAGTGCCCATGGAACCTGAGTCCAAATCTCTGGGAAGGCGTGTTAATGGCCGTTTACCATTTTGGTTCAAACTCTAAATATAAATTCAAAAATTCGTTGCAAATTTGCTGATCTGGTTGGAAAGTGGCAATCAGGCTGGTCGGATGAGCAATTTAGCAACCTATTAGAAGTGCTTACGGAACTTGAGTCCAAATCTGTGGGAAGGCGTGTTAATGGTCGTTTACCATTTTGGTTCAAACTCTAATTATAAATTCAAAAATTCGTTGCAAATTTGCTGATCTGGTTAGAAAGCGGCAATCAGTCTGGCCAGATGAGAAATTTAGCGAGCTATTAGAAGTGCCCATGGAACCTGAGTCCAAATCTCTGGGAAGGCGTGTTAATGGCCGTTTACCATTTTGGTTCAAACTCTAAATATAAATTCAAAAATTCGTTGCAAATTTGCTGATCTGGTTGGAAAGCGGAAATCAGTCTGGCCAGATGAGAAATTTAGCAACCTATTAGAAGTGCTTACGGAACTTGACTCCAAATCTCTGGGAAGGCGTGTTAATGGCCGTTTACCATTTTGGTTCAAACTCTAATTATAAATTCAAAAATTCGTTGCAAATTTGCTGATCTGGTTAGAAAGTGGCAATCAATCTGGCCAGATGAGCAATTTAGCGAGCTATTAGAAGTGCCCATGGAACCTGAGTCCAAATCTCTGGGAAGGCGTGTTAATGGCCGTTTACCATTTTGGTTCAAACTCTAAATATAAATTCAAAAATTCGTTGCAAATTTGGTGATCTGGTTGGAAAGCGGGAATCAAGTTGGCCAGATGAGCAATTTAGCAACCTATTAGACATGCATACGGAACTTGAGTCCAAATCTCTGGTTAGAAAGCGGCAATCAGTCTGGCCGGATGACCAATTTAGCGAGCTATTAGAAGTGTCCATGGAACCTGAGTCCAAATCTCTGGGAAGGCGTGTTAATGGCCGTTTACCATTTTGGTTCAAACTCTAAATATAAATTCAAAAATTCGTTGCAAATTTGCTGATCTGTTTGGAAAGCAGGAATCAAGTTGGCCAGATGAGCAATTTAGCAACCTATTAGAAGTGCCTACGGAACTTGAGTCCAAATCTCTGGGAAGGCGTGTTAATGGCCGTTTACCATTTTGGTTCAAACTCTAATTATAAATTCAAAAATTCGTTGCAAATTTGCTGATCTGGTTAGAAAGCGGCAATCAGTCTGGCCAGATGAGCAATTTAGCGAGCTATTAGAAGTGCCCATGGAACCTGAGTCCAAATCTCTGGGAAGGCGTGTTAATGGCCGTTTACCATTTTGGTTCAAACTCTAATTATAAATTCAAAAATTCGTTGCAAATTTGCTGATCTGGTTAGAAAGCGGCAATCAGTCTGGCCAGATGATCAATTTAGCGAGCTATTAGAAGTGCTCATGGAACTTGAGTCCAAATCTCTGGGAAGGCGTGTTAATGGCCGTTTACCATTTTGGTTCAAACTCTAAATATAAATTCAAAAATTCGTTGCAAATTTGCTGATCTGGTTGGAAAGCGGGAATCAAGTTGGCCGGATGAGCAATTTAGCAACCTATTAGAAGTGCTCACGGAACCTGAGTCCAAATCTCTGGGAAGGTGTGTTAATGGCCGTTTACCATTTTGGTCCAAACTCTAATTATAAATTTAAAAATTCATGATCTGGTTGGAAAGTAGCAAACAGGTTGACCGGATGAGTTATTTAGCAACCTATTAGAAGTGCTCACGGAACCTGAGTATACATCTCTTTTCGCTCAAACTCACAATTGATAACAATAATTTGAAAGGAATTTGCATTACATTTACATTTTAAAACTATTTTAGGCGCTAGCGCCACTTCAAAGCGGAACTCAATCTCTGAGAAGAAAATCTAAGTATTATTTAAAATATTTAATCAAAATTTTAGTTCAACATACAATCTTGAATCAATTTTATAATCTTATTTATAAAATTTTGTTTGAAACGATTGTATATAATTGTACAATAAACACTTTTATTGTATTTTAAATTCCAATTCGTATTCCCAGATGGATTCTGATAAGAAACTACAATAAATGTACAGAAACCAACCGGAATAGTTTAGTACATTTAGTACATTAAAATATTTAGTACGAAACGTTGATATTTCATCCGCTAGATGTCACCAGAATACGGTTTTATAATTTTAAAAGTAGTGACACTATACGTATATGGCCAAATCAAAATTAATAGGTTGGTGTGTATGTAGGCTTATAAAATGTACACATTATTGAATTATTGAAGGCAAAATAAATTTTCATTATTATGAACGTGAATTTTGTTTATTTATCTCCACTTTTGATCAATTGTTTTTGCATTTTGAAGATAGCATTCATTGGTTCATTCGCAATGGTAATTTTCTTACACAAAAATAACAATCCGGTAAAAATTGTTTAAATAATTAATTAATTAATCAATCTATTTATTTGAACAAACATTAAATGGTAATAATTTGATAGATAATTTGATTTGATAATTTTATAAGCTTGCATAAAAACTGCAAAGAATCAACGACGTAAGACTATATATAGATACTTGGATGCGCCAAACATGTTTATTGTTTTGAGAGAAGCTTTTGATCAGCTTTTGCAGCACCCTTGCGCAAACTGAATTCACATTACTCCAAAATACATTGAATAATACGAGCGCAATTTTAAACTCTAAAAATTCTTTCTTTATCTTACTTGTAAAATCGGGCTGTGTGTCAAGTTGCAATGTCAATTTTTAAATTGTTGTATATAATCAAATTGTTTTTCTTCTAATAATCTTTTAAAAATTTGATAATTTACACAAAAACCTTAATGAAAAATATTTTTCAGTAAAAAAGAACTAGATAGAAATATAAATTCGCCACATATCAAAATGAAACATACACAAATCAGAAAAGGTCTTTTGATAAAATCGCTTGGTGTAGTGGTTGTCATAATAAAAAGAAAACATACTAACCAAACTATTTTTATAGGAACATTCTAATATACTTACACAAAAAAGGATTTTACAAAAAGGATTTCTCGCACATTAAGATCGTTTATGGTTAGAAAATATTATAGTGAATGTGAATTCTTCGTGAGTAGAAGTTTTTTAAAATAGTTTGTATTTGATACCAATCAAATTTAAATTCCTGTTAAAAAATGAAATTGCCAAAGTAAATTTTTTTGTGAAGTTTTGTGATTGTGCTGTCTTCGTCGAGATGTCAAAATTGAACTATAAAATGTTCCCATAAATTTTATTTTCTTTCAACCAAATAATAGGGTGACACTAATATGATTTGTTGATAAACTTCCTCCGTTTGGTTTGTCTGTATATTTTACTGAATAAATAATTTTCCATTGTGAGGCTGCAAAAATAAATTGTCTCGTCAGAATAACAAAGTCATTAATAAGGCGACGTGTATGTATAATGAAAGTACTTATCAATGTTTAAAAATTACTTTGAGTTAATTAAGAAATTTATAACGATTAAATGTTACTAATATTTTATATAATTATTATTATAATTTTTATTTTTATAATTATTTTAATAAATTTGTACTTAAATAAAATATTATTCTTATTCAAATTTATTAATTTAATTTATGATATAATTATTGTACATATATAGTAGATTTATTCAAACTAATTATATTTGTTCTTTATTTACTAATTACTATATGTCATATCTAATGGCGGGGCGGGGTTTGTACGGCCTGGTGGTGGTGAGCCCCAATTGTAATTTCAGTATAAACAACCTAATGCCAAATTCCAATCTATTCTTTCCCGTCGGTGTTCAATCTGGTGGATGACAACAAGAACTATATTTCCGTTTTGACGTCCCATTTGGTTTATAAATAATAGTAATGAAGTTTGATCAGTTTTAAACTTATTTTTTATCAACATATTTATGGGGCACGCTATTCTTACGATAAAAGTAAAAGGGTAAAGTTGTTAAGTAAAAGTTTTGTTCATTGGGAAGTCGACTGCTGATTAGTAGATTTGTGGCAAGTATCTAAGTTATGACAGCTCGACTAAAATAACTTATTATTTTTAATTTTTTACTTTTTATCGTTGCTATTTGGACATTTTCAATAAATGAAATATAACGTAGCTGTTTTAATTATGGGAGTAAAAATTTATGTGATTAAATATTTGTTTTTAATTATATTAATTTTATTTTAATTATATTCCAATCGGAATATATGAAGTTTATAACTATGCAGGCCCCAAAACCATAAACACGGAATAAAGCTTTCATACAAATGGTATGGACATTTTTTTTTGGTAATTTTTTGTTTGCCTTTATTTATGTATAACAAATAAATAAACAAAGTTCGTGCTCAGGAGACCAAAATTAACTTTTGGTCTCCTGAGCACGAATTTTGTTTATTTATCTTTAATTTCGATAAATTGTTTTTATTTTTATGGTAGTTTTCATTCGGAATTTTACCATTTTCCGCTGTGATGTCTTTAATTTGATGAACGTCATATAAAATATATAGTTATTTCGTTCGTTTTCAACTTTATGTTATCCACTCTTCATGCATACACATAAACTTTGTTCTATATATTATACAACGATAGTCAAATTAAAGACATAATAGCGGGAAATGGTAAAATTTTGACAGATAACTTAAAACTGAAAAACAATTTATCAAATTTAACCGGAGACCAACAATTTAGTTTAAGCTTCTTTGCATGTTCAATGTAAAAGAAGCTTATATGCTCGCCTGTAATATCCGTCCGTCCGCGACTCTTTCTCATCTGGAATGCTAAATACAGTAGAAAATGTTGTATTGACATTGAAATTGTAGTTGCTCACGTTGTGTTCTAACTTTAATGGAATCCCTTTTAAAAATAAGATTCCGAAAAATTTAAAAATTATATTTTATTTAATTTAAAAAGTTGTACATTTAGGTTTTTATAGTTTTTTTGTGAAATTAATTAACTTATCTTATTTTTATGTGGAAGACACAAAGTATTATTGTTATTATTTATGTGGTAAGTTTCAAATTTTTAAATTTATAATTAGCGCATCTTTTGATTATTTCTTCAACTTCTGAGAATTTGCCAAGCAGTAAGTAAACAAATTTGTAAACCTGCTACATTAAAAATCTTCTTTTCAACATTGGTTCGTAATATCTCACACTCTTAGAATAAAAATGGCTATACTTTGCCGAATATTACTAATATTACAATATATTTATGTTGAATATGAAAAATTGATTGATTGATTGAAATTGAACCGGAACTATCCAGATTAACTACCGGAGCCCATTTCGCAAAATAATACCTGACTAATTTCTGTCATATTTCTGTCATGCTCTACAATTTGACATGAAGTTCTACAATTTGACTATTCTGAATGGAACTTGGCCATATCCCAACCAAATATTGCCCAATCATGTATACAGAACCGAGTGGGGATGGATAAAAATGGATTTTAGAGAAGTTCTGAAATTTGATTTTAATTAAGAAAATTATAAACCAATTAAATAAACATTAAAAGCTGTTAATAATAAATAATAATAACGCCTATCAATATATATACATATTATTTATTTACAATACATACAACAACATTGGATCAAATTTAAATTTGATTACATTGGATCAAATTTAAATTTTTTTTAATATCATTTTTGTTTGTGTTGGTGTGATGAAATTTTTGAATTTACAAAAATTTTAGTTTAAAAAGTGAAACCACGAAGAAACCGGTTTTGTAGGTAAAGGGGAAAGGAAAGGGTGTACGCCATAAAAGTTACTGGTATCAAGTTACTGTAGTGTGGATTAGGTGATTCGTAGTAAAGAAAGCAAAAAAAAAACATGTGGTGTTCTCGAGCAGTAGAAGATTATCGTTGAACGGTGACAGACGTGCATATTAAGTGTTTTCGACAGATGGGCATATTAAAATAATCATCTTCTATTAAATGTTGAATTTTTTGATTACATTGAAACAAAAAGGGAAATTCTCGTCGTTTATTACTTGATGTATATATAAACAGAAATTCGCCATATTTATAAGTATTTATGTTTTGATAGTAAAAAGCCGTTAAAATTACAGTCGTTTTAGATTTGCTGAATATATTTCGTAGATAATTAATTTTATATTTATTAATAAAATTGAATAAATACATTTATTTTCGATTTTATAATTACAAATAAAATGTTAATTAACTAAATATGAAAAAATCGAAAATACATAATTATTTAAAAATTAACACTGTCTTGTAAACAACAGAAAAATATGGCGTTTACAAAGGTTAATATGAATAAACGAAAACAATGACATGTGACATGCATGTATAGTAAAGCAAAACAATTATTCGCGCGTCACTAACACAAACACAATTACTACTGCTTTATCTTTCCGGTTACCTTCAAGCCCGGTACATACGTCGGATGGAAATCCGGGATTTTTTACGTCACAAACGAGAAGTTAGTAACATATCGGTTTTTTGCTCTATATTTGGTCTATTATTTTTGTGACGTAGCCGTCAATTTTTTTTTATTTTACTTGCGCTTGGCACTCTCTTGTCTCCATTTCTGAAAAATTTAAATGTTGGTATTACTTTAATGTAATACATTTGTATTATTTAATATAATATGTACATACCGTTCCAAATAATTCCAAATAATTTACTTAATTAATATTTTATAATAAATAATAAATAAATTGAATACGGCAGGGCAGGCACGTTTTACAACGCAAACAAAATACAAATGTCAATAGGAAGAACTCTTACCACACACAAAAACTTGCGCAACAAAGTAAAATGATGTACAAAATATTGCTCAAAATTACAGTTTTGGTTTGTTTAGGTTGGTTGTCTTCAGGAATTTTTGCTCAAAAGTTGAAATTTTTCAACTTCTCGGAATGAAAAGGGGCGTGTATTTTGTACTATTTCTCTCATTTGATTGGATAAAACGGCGAGATGAAAAAACCCCCGATTTCCATCCGACGTACATTTATGTACCGGGCTTCATTTCGTTTCACACATTTTGGGACAAAATCGATACACTGTCTCAAAATACCATTCGCGCCCACACACAAACTTCATGAGTCCGAACTCATCGATAATCTAATGATTTTTACACAACATATAAAAAAAGATGCGTAAAGATAAACATATAAGTATATCTTTTACTAGTTGTGGCAAAGAGTCGACTTGAAATAAAATGCTTATGTTTATCTACGCCATATTAAAATGAGAAAGATCATGTCATAAAGTCATCCAAAATTCTTATAAATAAAGAGATTCATTGTAACATTGCGCATGTGTAATATCCAAGTAAAAAGTAAATAAAAAAATAGGACTGCAAGGCCCAATAAATGTAGATTGGTCCAATAAATGCTATGGAAATTTTGGTTTGTAAAGTTTTTTACTCCCATAATTAAAACAGCTACGTTATATTTCATTTATTGAAAATGTCCAAATAGCAACGATAAAAAGTAAAAAATTAAAAATAATAAGTTATTTTAGTCGAGCTGTCATAACTTAGATTCTTGCCACAAATCTACTAATCAGCAGTCGACTTCCCAATGAACAAAACTTTTACTTAACAACTTTACCCTTTTACTTTTATCGTAAGAATAGCGTGCCCCATAAATATGTTGATAAAAAATAAGTTTAAAACTGATCAAACTTCATTACTATTATTTATAAACCAAATGGGACGTCAAAACGGAAATATAGTTCTTGTTGTCATCCACCAGATTGAACACCGACGGGAAAGAATAGATTGGAATTTGGCATTAGGTTGTTTATACTGAAATTACAATTGGGGCTCACCACCACCAGGCCGTACAAACCCCGCCCCGCCATTAGATATGACATATAGTAATTAGTAAATAAAGAACAAATATAATTAGTTTGAATAAATCTACTATATATGTACAATAATTATATCATAAATTAAATTAATAAATTTGAATAAGAATAATATTTTATTTAAGTACAAATTTATTAAAATAATTATAAAAATAAAAATTATAATAATAATTATATAAAATATTAGTAACATTTAATCGTTATAAATTTCTTAATTAACTCAAAGCAATTTTTAAACATTGATAAGTACTTTCATTATACATACACGTCGCCTTATTAATGACTTTGTTATTCTGACGAGACAATTTATTTTTGCAGCCTCACAATGGAAAATTATTTATTCAGTAAAATATACAGACAAACCAAACGGAGGAAGTTTATCAACAAATCATATTAGTGTCACCCTATTTTTTGGTTGAAAGAAAATAAAATTTATGGGAACATTTTATAGATCAATTTTGACATCTCGACGAAGACAATCACAAAACTTCACAAAAAAAATTTACTTTGGCAATATCATTTTTTAACAGGAATTTAAATTTGATTGGTATCAAATACAAACTATTTTAAAAAACTTCTACTCACGAAGAATTCACATTCACTATAATATTTTCTAACCATAAACGATCTTAATGTGCGAGAAATACTTTTTGTAAAATCCTTTTTTGTGTAAGTATATTAGAATGTTCCTATAAAAATAGTTTGGTTAGTATGTTTTCTTTTTATTATGACAACCACTACACCAAGCGATTTTATCAAAAGACCTTTTCTGAGTTGTTTATGTTTCATTTTGATATGTGGCGAATTTATATTTCTATCTAGTTCTTTTTTACTGAAAAATATTTTTCATTAAGGTTTTTGTGTAAATTATCAAATTTTTAAAAGATTATTAGAAGGAAAACAAATTGATTATTTACAACAATTTAAAAATTTACATTGCAACTTGACACACAGCCCGATTTTACAAGTAAGATAAAGACAGAATTTTTAGAGTTTAAAATTGCGCTCGTATTATTCAATGTATTTTGGTGTAATGTGAATTCAGTTTGCGCAAGGGTGCTGCAAAAGCTAAGCAAAAGCTTCTCTCAAAACAATAAACATGTTTGGCGCATCCAAGTATCTATATATAGTCTTACGTCGTTGATTCTATGCAGTTTTTATGCTAGCTTATAAAATTATCAAATCAAATTATCTATCAAATTATTACCATTTAATGTTTGTTCAAATAAATAGATTGATTAATTAATTAATTATTTAAACAATTTTTACCGGATTATTATTTTTGTGTAAGAAAATTACCATTGCGAATGAACCAATGAATGCTATCTTCAAAATGCAAAAACAATTGATCAAAAGTGGAGATAAATAAACAAAATTCACGTTCATAATAATGAAAATTTATTTTGCCTTCAATAATTAAATAATGTGTACATTTTATAAGCCTACATACACACCAACTTATTAGTTTTTGATTTGGCCATATACGTATAGTGTCACTACTTTTAAAATTATAAAACCGTATTCTGGTGACATCTAGCGGATGAAATATCAACACAAGTACTAAATATTTTAATGTACTAAATTATTACGGTTGGTTTCTGTACATTTATTGTAGTTTCTTATCAGAATCCATCTGGGAATACAAATTGGAATTTAAAATACAACAAAAGTGTTTATTGTACAATTATATACAATCGTTTCAAACAAAATTTTATAAATAAGATTATAAAATTGATTCAAGATTGTATGTTGAACTAAAATTTTGATTAAATATTTTAAATAATACTTAGATTTTCTTCTCAGAGATTGAGTTCCGCTTTGAAGTGGCGCTAGCGCCTAAAATAGTTTTAAAATGTAAATGTAATGCAAATTCCTTTCAAATTATTGTAAATCAATTGTGAGTTTGAGCGAAAAGAGATGTATACTCAGGTTCCGTGAGCACTTCTAATAGGCTGCTAAATAACTCATCCGGTCAACCTGTTTGCTACTTTCCAACCGAATCATGAATTTTTAAATTTATAATTAGAGTTTGGACCAAAATGGTAAACGGCCATTAACACACCTTCCCAGAGATTTGGACTCAGGTTCCGTGAGCACTTCTAATAGGTTGCTAAATTGATCATCCGGCCAGCCTGATTACCACATTCCAACCAGATCAGCAAATTTGCAACGAATTTTTGAATTTATAATTAGAGTTTGAACGAAAAAGGTAAACGGCCATTAACACAAATTCCCAGAGATTTGGACTCAGGTTCCATGGGCACTTCTAATAGGCTCTTAAATTGCGCATCTGGTTAGCTTGTTTGCTGTTTTCCAACCAGATCAGCAAATTTGCAACGAATTTTTGAATTTATAATAAGATTTCAGAGATTTGGACTCAAGTTCCGTTAGCACTTCTAATAGGTTGCTAAATTGCTCATCCGACCAGCCTGATTGCCACTTTCCAACCAGATCAGCAAATTTGTAACGAATTTTTGAATTTATAATTAGAGTTTGAACCAAAATGGAAAACGGCCATTAACACGCCTTCCCAGAGATTTGGACTCAGGTTCCATGGGCACTTCTAATAGGTTCTTAAATTTCTCATCTGGCCAACCTGATTGCCGCTTTCCAACCAGATCAGCAAATTTGCAACGAATTTTTGAATTTATAATTAGAGTTTGAACCAAAATGGTAAACGGCCATTAACACGCCTTCCCAGAGATTTGGACTCAGGTTCCATGGGCACTTCTAATAGCTTGCTAATTTGCTCATCTGGCCAGACTGATTGCCAGTTTCTAACCAGATCAGCAAATGTGCAACGAATTTTTGAATTTATAATTAGAGTTTGAACGAAAATGGTAAACGGCCATTAACACACCTTCTCAGAGATTTGGACTCAGGTTCCATGCAAACTTCTAATAGGTTGCTAAATTGCTCATCTGGCCAGACTGATTGCCACTCTCCAACCAGATCAGCAAATTTGCAACGAATTTTTGAATTTATAATTAGAGTTTGGACCAAAATGGTAAATGGCCATTAACACGCCTTCCCAGAGATTTGGACTCAGGTTCCATGGGCACTTCTAATAGCTTGCTAATTTGCTTATCTGGCCAGACTGATTGCCAGTTTCTAACCAGATCAGCAAATGTGCAACGAATTTTTGAATTTATATTTAGAGTTTGAACGAAAATGGTAAACGGCCATTAACACACCTTCTCAGAGATTTGGACTCAGGTTCCATGCGCACTTCTAATAGCTTGCTAAATTGCTCATCTGGCCAAGCTGATTGCCGCTTTCCAACCAGATCAGCAAATTTGCAACGAATTTTTGAATTTATAATTAGAGTTTGGACGAAAATGGTAAATGGCCATTAACACGCCTTCCCAGAGATTTGGACTCAGGTTCCATGGGCACTTCTAATAGGTTCTTAAATTGCTCATCTGGCCAGCCTGATTGCCACTTTCCAACCAGATCAGCAAATTTGTAACGAATTTTTGAATTTATAATTAGGGTTTGGTCAAAAATGGTAAATGGCCATTAGCACGTTTTCCCAGAGATTTGGACTCAGGTTCCGTGAGCACTTCTAATAGGTTCTTAAATTGCGCATCTGGTTAGCTTGTTTGCTGTTTTCCAACCAGATCAGCAAATTTGCAACGAATTTTTGAATTTATAATTAGAGTTTGGACGAAAATGGTAAATGGCCATTAACACGCCTTCCAAGAGATTTGGACTCAAGTTTCGTAAGCACTTCTAATAGGTTGCTAAATTGCTCATCCGACCAGCCTGATTGCCACTTTCCAACCAGATCAGCAAATTTGCAACGAATTTTTGAATTTATAATTAGAGTTTGGACGAAAATGGTAAATGGCCATTAACACGCCTTCCCAGAGATTTGGACTCAGGTTCCATGGGCACTTCTAATAGGTTCTTAAATTGCTCATCTGGCCAACCTGATTGCCGCTTTCCAACCAGATCAGCAAATTTGTAACGAATTTTTGAATTTATAATTAGAGTTTGGACCAAAATGGTAAATGGCCATTAACACACCTTCCCAGAGATTTGGACTCAGATTCCATGGGCACTTCTAATAGCTTGCTAAATTGCTCATCCGACCAGACTAATTGCCAATTTCCAACCAGATCTGCAAATTTGTAACGAATTTTTGAATTTATAATTAGAGTTTGAACCAAAATGGTAAACGGCCATTAACACACCTTCCCAGAGATTTGGACTCAGGTTCCGTTAGCACTTCTAATAGGTTGCTAAATTGCTCATCCGGCCAGACTGATTGCCACTTTCCAATCAGATCAGCAAATGTGCAACGAATTTTTTAATTTATAATTAGAGTTTGGAAGAAAATGGTAAATGGCCATTAACACGCCTTCCCAGAGATTTGGACTCAGGTTCCATGGGCACTTCTAATAGGTTCTTAAATTGCTCATCTGGCCAACCTGATTGCCGCTTTCCAACCAGATCAGCAAATTTGCAACGAATTTTTGAATTTATAATTAGAGTATGGACGAAAATGGTAAATGGCCATTAACACACCTTCCCAGAGATTTGGGCTCAGGTTCCATGGGCACTTCTAATAGCTTGCTAAATTGCGCATCCGACCAGCCTGATTGCCACTTTCCAACCAGATCAGCAAATTTGTAACGAATTTTTGAATTTATAATTAGAGTTTGAACGAAAATGGTAAACGGCCATTAACACGCCTTCCCAGAGATTTGGACTCAGGTTCCATGGGCACTTCTTATAGGTTCTTAAATTGCGCATCTGGTTAGCTTGTTTGCTGTTTTCCAACCAGATCAGCAAATTTTCAACGAATTTTTTATTTCTATTATGATTTTGAACAAAAATGTTTAAGTTGGACAGAAATAATAAATCTAATCAGAATTCGCATGAGAATATTAGTTATTTATTGTACTAAATTGGTTGTAGTGTTGACTATATATTAAAAGGGTTGCAACTTTGATAACTTATTTTTGTAAAATAATTCTTAAACTTAATCAATACAAGTTCTATTAATTTATATCAATTATTTAAATATTTTGTTCTTTAAAACTAAATGAAAATGATGAAATGGGTTGATTTAATACTATTATCTTATTTGTAGATTCATAACAGTGTACTCCATTCACTAACACAAGCAAAATTCAATCAGAATCTCATAAGAAAATAATAATTCCAATAGGATTTGTATACGTATACGTGTGGAAAAAAAATACAAAAACGGCATACGCATAACGAGTGACTATTTGGTGCGGATTTTGGTCCGGTGGCATCATTGGGCCATTTTTCTTTGAAAATGTGGAAGGAGCCGCCGTTGTCAATGGTGAACACTACCGCGTTATGATAAACGATTTTTTGTTCCCGGCACTTCAAGAGGAGGACATAGGCAACATTTAGTTTCAACAAGACGGCAATATATATAGGGTGGGCCAAATAGTTTTTTTTTTTAAAAAAGTTCTCAATATTTTTTCAAATTTATTTTTTCATTGTAAAGAACAATCCTTCCGATTAATTATGGAATACTGTTTCATTCATATGACTGCCGATACG